>JAKSZP010001513.1:0-147289 GCA_022478985.1 Massospora cicadina | reverse complement strand
GCAGGAGGAGCTCAGGAATACAGTCCGCGGTGCACCACGTAGGAAATGCCCCAGCCCTGATGGGATACCCTACGAATTTTATAAAACATATTTTAAACAGATCGCCCCCTCCTCCTAGCGTCTATGAACCTGTGCCTGCTGGAGACCCGTCTCCTGCCAGGAGGCCAGGACTCCTATGTCATTACCCTATTAAAAAAGGGCGACAGACTGGACCTGGCCAACTGGTGTCCAATAGCAATCTCAAACACTGACACAAAACTACTCACAAAAAAATCTAGCTACTTGACTAGGCGCACTGGCTTCTAAAGCCATATCACCCAGCCAATTTGGCTTTACACCAGGGCGCTCCATATGGTCTAACATACACTAAATCGCCAATGTATGTCAATCCTGAGCGATGGGAGCCCTGGTATTCCTTGACCAGGAGAAGGCATATGACCGCGTTAGCTAGCCATACTTGAAAGAGTGCCTACACGCCTTTAACCTCCCACCCAGGTTCATCAACTGGGCGATGCTCCTCACAGAATCTGCCTCTATGGCTGTATGTGGCCCGGGCTTCCTGACTGACAGGATCACCCCACACAAAGGGCTCAAGCAAGGGGACCCCCTCAGCCCATTACTCTACAGCTTCAGCTTTGATCCACTCCTTCGCGTTGCCAACTCACGCCTCAGGGGCATAACTGCACAAGGCCAGCCCCCAGTCAAGATACTATCCTTTACGGATGACTGTGTGACAGGTATAGCTGACAGCAACGATGCCTGACAGTTGGAACGCACCCTAGAGGAATACTCCACAGTGAGTAATGCATCGCTTAATAAAAGAAAACCAAAATTATTCTCCTTGGCAAATACGTCACCAACTGGACCACATCCCTCACTACACACAACCCAAGATGCAAAAAAACACTCGTCTTACCCTTTGCATTACCCCCCACCACCACCCCTGTCCGCCACCTTGAGATTTGGCTGGAAACAGGGGTGGTATGAAAATGAGATGATTGAAAATAACCTGCTGCAAGGAATATCCAACAGAATCGTCTCACTAAAGGGTAAATCCCCTGAGCTAACGGGGTGAGTGGCAGTTGCCAACTCGCTCATCCTCTCAATGCTGTGGTTCTCCGCACATGTGATCCCCTTTTCGCCCACCTTTTTAATGTTGATCTGTGCACTCATCCAGGGCTGGCTGTGGCATGGATCCCGCCCACCCGTCCAGGTGGAAACGCTATATGGTCCACGCTCCAGTGGAGGAATGGGCCTTATAGACTTTGAGAACCACGCCAACTGCATCCTGGGCATCTGGATAGAGGAAATGCTAACCCTGGACCTCCACAACAGCACTGGTCCAGGGCAGCGAGGGCCAACTTCACGCAGGCACTCAAAATACCTAACCCACACCATCCTTCCAGCTTAAAAATACCTCACTAACCACCCCGATGCAATAGGCCTTGTAAGTCTCGGGGAACATCCTTTGGCTCTCAATCAGGCCATCTTCCCATTCCCAAAAAATTAGACACTGAAGAGGATGATGGTACCCCTCATCACTCAGGGCAACCTCGCTCACATAGTAGATGAGCGATGGGTAACAGCTCATCCACTTTGGATCCCACCCCCAATACCCACACTTACCTTGGCAGAACTGTTGCGGGGTATTAATGAAGTCTGTGCCAAGTTTATTAATTTGAAATTGGTTGGATCTAATTCAGCCAGCAATCTGGCTGATGCGCAAAATTCGAATGGCTGTAAAATCATGAAAGATGAGATATAGGCTGGATCGCCTGACGGTTCCAATTCAATCTCAGGACCAGTTGAACAAATATTGGTCACTATCGACGTAAGTTTGAAGACCTCAGATAGTAATTCAGGCGCTGCGCCTGATATGCTGCTCTTGACCAAATGAATGGTTAAATGACCAAGCGTGGGCGGGTTGGTCATCCCAAACCTGTTCCCAACCAAATGGACCCGTCCCTATAAGGGATGGCCTTGGGGGATTCCTGTCACCCGTCAGGCTAAACGCCGTCATGCTAATTGTCAGAAATGTAGTCAAGCCCTGGTTCAGCTGTTGGAGGACAAATCAACAGAGACTCAACCTGCCGCCAAATTTTGCGATGTTGGTTCCCAAAGAATAAACCCCCCCCCATTCCTGAACAATGTGCCGGTCAGGCTGAATTTGTTGGGTCCTGACCCCATCCTGTCACTACCCAATCAACCACTATTTAATCAGTTGAATGGCACTGAGAAAATTGTTGGCCAATTTTCTTACTTTCCTTTACTAATAAAAATTTTACCAAAAAAAATTTTTTTATTGTTTTTTTCCTCTTGACTGCATCCCAGATGGCATTTCCCTGGTGGTCCATCGCCCCGCACTCCAGGTGGGCGTTACCAATTCTTTTGGTCACCATGGCCCCCTCTATTGCTGATTGGGCCCAGCGAGTCTGATACCTTTGGTCCTACAACCCCGCTCTTGTTAATTTCCGATATCAATACATGGGGATTTTATGGCCCTACATACAACAATGGAAAGAGAGAATCAATCTCTTCATATCGCCCCCGATGAGTTAGCTGCTCAAGCCAAGAATTTCGTCAAGACTATCCCAGTAATCCCACCACATGCAGTGGGAACCGCTGAGTTGGGGATGGGTTTAGTGTGGTTTGCCATTGGGATACTCCTTACCCTGTTGTTACGCCACCACTTCGTGGTATCACAATTCCTGGCTCCATATCAAGTCGCACGGTTGGCAATTCCCTGGTATTCTGGCTTGCTTTTTGGGTGCTCATGCATCCTGACTGGCAGACCAGTCAAAATTTCTTCTGCCGTTTCCATGACATAATCAACCAACCATTACTTCCAGCCACTTCCGCCTTGGTTTTCGAATTGGACGCTGCAGTGGTCACCCTCTACCAGATGAAAGTACAATCAGTTGTGTGTTGTTTGTTGTTTTGTTTTTGGTCACTTTCTGACTTTGGGAGAAACATCCACTCTATTTTGGGAAACTTTCTTCAAGCCACTTAAGAGGTGCATACTGCATCTTCTCGTACTTCCTCCACCCCAGGAAAAGGATCACATATCCCCTCCCAAGAGATCACCAATCAGGTTCTCAATGCTCTTGCCAAAGTACAAATGAGGACGTCAATCGCACTCAGTAATGCTTTGGCAATATCTCATGCCCAACAAAGTCTCGCGTTGTTGGATGCCGTGGAGGGAGATGCCCGCCGTTGGGTGAGAAGTCTTTTACGTTCTTCCTCAAAAAAAGAAGATACCATTCACCTGCTGGCTGCTGTATCAGTTGCCCTAAAACCCTATGTGTCCCAATAAGATCACTTACTCAGACTACTCCTAAACATGGCCAAAGCCCCTAGTTTGGCTTCTCTGATTTCCACCTTTTGTGAGCTGGCTTCCGCGTCAGACCTATCTACTGATATGCTTCAGGCAATCTTTAGAGAGAGTTAAATTTGGTTTCTGCTCATCACGTAGCCTGGTCTACCATCCAGGAATCAGTGGATCAGATATGTGCTACCACAACTACTATCAGAGCATTTTTTCTCCACGTTTCCCTGCATCAGAAGGCAAACTTTATGATAGGATTTCCTAACGAAGACGTAGATGATGCACCTGACACTAGAGTAGCTGTTGAAATGGGTCCCAACCCTGCCATAACCCCCAAGTACAAATTGCCATTTCTGGAGTCAACTATGAATGACTCTGTTCAAGCCCAGATGGAAGAAATGATTTCTTCTACACTTGTACTCCCAATTTTCGCCCCAGCTAAAGCTCTGACCCTGGGTTTGATATACACGCTATCTCTTCAGTTGTTCTCAAGTTAGTCAAATCTCCAAATAAACAGAATTCCGCTTATTTCCTTATCCCTATGAAAATTAGTGTCAGTCCCCATCATGTATCCTTCGAAGCTCTGGTGGATACTGGAGCAGCGGGGAAATTCATGAGCATCAAGTTGGCACAACAATTAAAATTGGGAATGGATGTGGGCACTCCAGTAATGGTGGCCTCATCTGCTTACCAGTCTTTGTATGCCGTTTGCTGGTCGTTACGCTTCTCAATCCACCAATATAACTTCTGCAATCAGTTTTTGGCCATGCCAAACCTGGTATTCCCGGTGATCTTGGGTGTGGGATGGTGGCGTCAACAACATGTGAAGATTCATTTAGAGTCTAATACATTATCGTTTACCAATGATGATTCAGAGGGAGAATTCCTTTTGATCAACACTCTTAAAAAATACAAGGAACCAGCTCTATCACTACCTTAGTTACTTCCACGGGCATCCCAGCCAATTTTCCTAAAAGCTTAATACAATACTGGGGAATCTTTGATATGGAAAAAGCAGACCGTCTGCCAAAACATTCCAGGTACAATTGTGGATTTTGAACAACCTTGGAATTGGTAAACATCATTTGCCCGTTGTATCCTTATAAAGCGGAGAAGAGGTCACAATCAATACCTGGTTGGACGATATGTTGAAAAAAGGCTGGTTGTTCAAAGAAACCTCTCCCGTCACCTCCCCTATTGTTTTTGCAAGAAAATTGGATGGATCACTCCATCCTTGCGTAGATTACGGTCACCTGAACAAAATATCAGTTACGTAACCCTAGCTATTGCTTTTAGAACAGACAATCAGTCAGACAATTGCCAAATCCTGTGTTTTATTATGAAAATGGATCTGGTGAACGCTTTCAATCAAATTCAGGTGATGGAAGGCCAGGAATGGTTGACTGCAATCTGGATGAGGCGAGGCATTTTCCAATTTCTCATAATGCCCTTTGGGTTAAAAAATGCTCCTGCTACGTTTCAATGAATGATTGACAACACGTTAGGGGATCTCCGGTTCTCTTGTGCTATTACATACATTGATGATATCCTTGTCCATTCCCCAACCCCTGAACAACATGCTATCGACTTGGAAGCGGTGGTGTCTGCCCTGCATAAAGCAGGGTTGTTCCCCAAAGCTTCCAAATGCGAATTTTATAAGGAAGAGGTTACATTTTTCGGAAACCTAGTTCTCAAAGAAGGTGTCACTATCCCTCCCAACAAATTAGATGTGATCCAAGAATGGCCAACTCTGACTACACAGAAGCAACTTCGGAGTTTCTTGGGAACTATCATTTTTTTGAATAAAATTTTCTGCACTTTCTCAGTTGACCGCTCTGCTTCATCCCCTCACTGGGAAAAATGTACCATTTTTTGGACCCCCAAATGCCAGCAGGCTTTCAAATCAATCAAAGAGGTGTTCATGTCTCCTCCTATTTTGAAACATGCTGATCCCACCAAACTGTATATCATCGCATGTGATGCTTCATCAGTAGCAGTGGGCGCGGTGCTGCTTCAGGACCACGATGGTCTTGAACATCCAGTCGCTTATTTTTCCCAAAAATTCACTACTACGGAGCAGTCTTGGGCCATTTACAACAAGGAACTGGTGGCTGTTACATGGGCTTTAACTCATTGGCGATACCTGTTACAGGGTGCCTGTCACAAGCTAATGGTTTGAACGGATCACCAGGCTCTCTTGTATTTCTGCAAACCTCAAATTTTGGCGCACTGGCAGGCTCAAGCCTAGTGGTACCTGTGCAGTTTCAACTTCAAATATGAATTTGTCAAAGGTGCGCTCAATGTCCTCCCCAACTTCTTAAGTCATAGTCCTGCTCACTGTCCCTTGGAATCTGAGGAAGTGGATCTCGTTACCATGATCCCTGCCACTCAGATCCTGTTGATCGTTCCCTCCATTGTTTCCTCTGCCACGCTGTCTCCTGTCAAACTGTTATTGGCCCGTGTTTGGCCGCTCAAACGGCTTGCCCTGAGGGCGTGGAGTTGGTCAAGCAGTTGACAAACTTGAGTCCCAAACACTTCCTATATTGTTTAGAAGAGGGGCTTATTTACTTCCATTCTCATGTGTGGGTTTCCCCCCTTCGCCCAAAAGTATTCCGCGCACACCATGATCCTCCCACAGTTGGAAACCCCAGTTTCAAGAAATGCATCAATCTGATCAAGCGTACCTTCAATTGGGCAGGATTGACCAAAGAGGTTCCAGCTTGGATCACCAATTGTGTTACCTGCACTAGGGCCAAGTTATATTGCTCTGGTAAAAATGGCCTCCTACACCCTTTACAGCAGGCGGAAAGTCCATGGACCTCAGTATCCATAGATTTTATTGTTGATCTCCCCTATTCTAATGGGTTCTCAGTGATAATGGTGGTGGTAGATCGTTGTACAAAATTTTCCCTTTTTATCCCTTACACTTCTGTAATTACATCAGAAGAAACTGCCCATCTTTTTGTATGACATGTGTTTCTGATGTTTGGTCTTCCCCAGGAAATTGTTAGTGACTGGGGTACTCATTTTACTGCACGCTTTTGGAATGAACTCCTATTGATCCTGAAGATAGCCCCTTGTCAATCCACGGCATATCACCCCCATTCTGATGGTCAGACCGAGCGGGTTAATCAAGTCCTCAAACAGTACCTGAGTTGCTATGCCACAGCAGCGCAGGATACCTGGTCCAGTGACTTGCCTCTCACTCAATTTGCATACAATAATGGAATTCATGCATCCATGAAGTTTTCACCATATGAAGCAATGTTGGGCTATTACCCATCGTTTTCAGTCAGGGCATGCTTGTGACCTGAAGTTCAAGGTGGCATGGATCATGCTACCCATATTCGTTCAACTCAAGCCTTGGTATGGGAACACCTCGCCAAAGCTATCTATGACTATAAGTGATTCGCGGACTGCAAGCGCCTTCCAGGTCACAATCATACAATGGGTTCTTATGTCATGCTTGATACCCGCCATTTGCAAATTCAAATCCCTTACCGCAAGTTCGCCAGTTAGCATTTGGGCCCTCACTTAGTGGAGTAAGTATTGGGTAATGGGGTGTTCCACCTGAAGCTTCCTGAACATTGGAAGCAGCACCTAGTCTTCCATGTTTCCCAATTGTCACCCTTCAAGGGTGTAATTCCCATGGAGTTGGAGCCAATCGTCATCAATAGCGAGGAAAAGGCTGAGGTAGAGGCTATCTTGGCATCTTGCAAATCGTGGCATTCAGTTCAATACCTCGTGGCCTAGAAAGGATACCCAGCCTACGAAAATAGTTGGGTAAGGCGCGTGATTGTGTGAATTGCATGGCCCTGGTTGAAGCCTTCCACGCATCACACCCTGAGGCTCCCCGTCCCCCTCAGAAAATCGCGATGATTATAGCTATCAAGCTACCTAAAGCACACAAGAATGTGACTCTGGCGCAATTTTCTGGTGGGGGTGCATTCCTTTGGAAAAAGGAAAGGGTAATGTAAGTCTCAGGGAATATCCTTTGGCTCTTGATTGGGCCATCTTCCCATTCCTGAATAAGAAGACACCGAAGAGGATGGTGGTACCCCTCATCACTCAGGGCGACCTCGCTCATATAGTAGATGAGCGATGGGTAACAGCTCGTCCACTTCGGATCCCACCCCCAATACCCATACTTACCTCAGCAGAACTGTTGCGGGGAATTAGCGAAATCTGTGCTGATTTTATTAATTTGAAATAGGTTGGATCTAATTCAGCCAGCAATCTGGCCGATGCACAAAATTTGAATGGCTGTAAAATCATGAAGGATGAGAATATTGGCTGGATCGCCTGACGGTTCCAATTCAATCTCAGGACCAGTTGAACAAATATTGGTCACTATGTACATAAGTTTGAAGCCCTTGGATAGTAATTCAGGTGCTGTGCCCAATATGCTGCTCTTAACCGAACGAATGGTTAAATGACCAAGTGTGGGCAGGTTGGCTGTCCCAAACCTGTTCCCAACCAAATGGACCTGTCCCTATAAGGGATGGCCTTGGGGGATTCCCATCGCCCGTTGGGCCAAACACCATCATGCTAATCATCAGAAACATAGCTGAGCCCTGGTTCGGACGTTTGAGGACAAACTGACAGAGACTCAGCCTGCCGCCAAATTTTGTGATGTTGGTTCCCAAATAATAAACCCTCCCATTCCCAAACAATCCACTGGTCAGGCCAAATTTGTTGGGTCCTGACCCCATCCTGTCACTACTTAATTGACCACTATCTAATCAGTTGCATGGCACTGAGAATATTGTTGGTCAATTTTCTTACTTTTCTTTTCCAATAAAATTTTACCAAAAAAGAAATTTTTTTATTGTTTTTTTCCTCTTGACTGCATCCCAGATGGCATTTCCCTGGTGGTCTGTCACCCCACACTCTGGGTGGGCATTACTGATTCTTTTGGTCACCATGGCCCCCTCCATTACCAATTGGGCCCAGCGAGTCCAATACTTTTGGTCCTACAACCCCACTCTTGTTAATTTTTGATATTAATACATGGGGATCTTATGGCCCTATGTACAACAATGGAAAGAGAGAATCAATCTCCATATCACCCCCTATGAGTTGGCCACTCAAGCCAAGAATATCGTCAAGACTAACCATTAATCTCACCACATGCAGTAGGAACCGCTGAGTTGGGGATGGGTTCAGTGTGGTTTGTCGTTGGGATACTCCTTACCCTGTTGTTACGCCACCATTTCACGGTATCACATTTCCCAGCTCCATATCAAGTCGCTTGGTTGGCAATGCCTCTGGCATTCTAGCTTGCTTTTTGGGTGCTCACGCATCCTGACTGGCAGGCCGGTCTAAACTTCTTCTGTTATTTCCATGACAGGCCTGCACTGAACCCCCCCCTCATTTAAACGTCTCCTCCAAACCATCCGCTGCATGATATGGACCGTTGCTACCAAAGGCACTGTACAGGGAAGGGGATTACCCAGACCCCACTTCATGATATGGAAGCCAGAAGACCACCCCACCAAGACATTCTTGCCACAACCTCAACCATTGCCAGAATTGACTATCTAGGCGCTTTGGACATCCCCTACGACTTAGCCACACAAAAGGCAATATGGAGGATGAACCACCATTCACTCCTCCAGCTGAGGGTAAGAGCCAACGCCTGGCGCTGCCTGAGAAGGACCAATAGAACGGCAGACTAAACCCACTCCCTCCACGCAACCTGTGCAGTATGTGGAGGAGAGGGCTCCCTACACCACCGCTTAGAAACCTGCCACTCGTCCAGAGCCATATGGCAAGAAGTTGCGCGCCTGCTCAAGGTCCAAGACGACCAGGATTTCTCTATCTCAAGGAGCCTCCTTGGGCTCCGACTTGTGTCCCCAATCCCATCTACCCTGCGCTCCCTATTGATACCCATTGCAATGTGGACAATCCACACTATTGCCTTGGATGCATTCAAGGGCATGGTTCCTACCTTCCATGGGTTATTAATAGGTTTTCCATCCACTTATTTGAGCACTTCCAAGCCTGGCTCTTTGGGTATATGAAGCCAAGGCAGCAGAGACTCATAAAGTCATGGTTTCCGCTCTGGTTCCTTCACATGGACCCCTTCCTTCACACCTGCTCCATAGTGGGGACAACCCCCTCAGAGTAATGCAACAATCCCCCCATACCTGGCGGTTCCAGCTGGCAATAGGGGTAACCTGATTACCCTGGGGTGCTAATCCTCTCTAGTCATCGCTATTCTTCAATCCCTTCCATTTCCACATATGCATCAGTAATGCCTGTCCCCCAGTTGGCTTGCCTTGGTTAAATAAAAATAAAAACAAGCTATCTTTTCATTTTATACTGATCAAATTATATGTGCTTTAAGATAGAGAAAAGTCTAATTTGCTTAATAATCATCTTTCCTACTAAGCTCAACTTTTTTGCTTTTCTTATTTGATATAAGGATTATTATTTTTATTGAGTGTGATTTTATATAATACCACGTTTCTATTTTAAAAATTTCTATTATAAAGGAGAAGTTAAGGTCTTATAATAATTCCATATAATATAATATCGATATCTTTGAAATATCACAGGCTATAACGAGAAGTTGGCTAAGAAAGGTGAGCCAAAGTTTAGTTAAAGATATTTTAACAAGTTCGATCAATGTAATTATCTATAACTAAAGTTGCAGTTAGATAATTAAATGGTTTAACTGATCTTTTTGCATGAAAATCATTTATATATTTTGAAGGAATTCAGCAAAGCCTTTCTTTCACTGCCAAATTTCAAATTTCGAATATTACAATCACTCAGAAATTTAGTTTAATGAATCTAATGAATAATGGTAGTAAAGTCCACTGAACGCACCTCCGATGCTTCAGAATTCACTCAAACTCACCCCAAATCACAAAACCCTTGGTTACTGACTTGTTTGTCAACTTGTACAACCCGCTCCCAAACTTCAGCTGCAAAAGCAGATGCAGCAAGCTTTTATTAAACCACGGTGGGATCACAAATGATACCACCACTGTACAGCATACCCCCGGCAACTCTGTGTTGACTGAGGGTATCTCAATTAGTGCGCCCCACCCTGGAGGCACATCTAAGGTTTTACCCACGGTAGTAGGGAGTATTGCATCTCCCAAAACCGTGCATGGGGTTTGGATGGCTTTGCTAACTGCCTCCACTTTGGAAATCAGCCTGAGCGCCCAAACTGAATCTTCAGAAAGTGTTGAATCAGTTAGTCATAATTTTTTCACTTCCAATATTACCCAAAGCGGCCAAACTGATCTACTGTAATTGGTGATTCAGTTGGCCATCTTTTTAATGGTTTTGAAGGCAACCAACGTGCCTCAACTGAATCAACACTAAGTTGTGAATCAGTAAGCCATAATATTCATTAAGTTCAAGATCAAAATTAAAAATTCAAATGGGACTAGCCAAATAGCCAATCAACCAGGTGAAAAATCCCAACCAGTATCTGCTGATGTTCGGATGAAGACTGGAGTAATAGATTGGTTTGATAATGAGCCAGAAAAACACAATTAATTGGCAGGGAATAAGCTCAAAAACAGGTAAGCCTACCCAACCTGCAAAAATCAAGTACCTACTGGGAAGGCCCAGCAGAGGCCAGCGCATAAATCCAGAGGAATGCCAGCGCCTCTGTCTGGGGTTTCCCCCATGGGAAATCCACTAAATTAAGTTCAAATTTAAATGTAAACAAAAATAAGCGAGTGAAGGATGCCTCAGGCGCATGGCAGAAAAAACTATTGCCTGCACCACCCACCATTGACCCTCGTGAAGCTTATTTTGTGGCTGAAGTGAGGAAATGAGGAGTATAAACTTGCTCACAACGTGCACTCCCTAGGTCCACTCTTGCTCATGCAGTTAGAGTCTACTATGGGCATAATCCTGTTGAGCTTTATGAAAGGGATTATTTTAATTATTTTGAAGCCATAGCAAGAGCTTTTGTAGTAAACACCGGTATTCATGAAGTGGTGGAAAGCCACTATATTGTTGTAGGGTTTACAAATGCAGGGGATGCAGACCGTGCAGCCACAGTTACAATTGAGATTCCGCATGGCTCTCTTCATGTGCTGAGAACTAGATCTAACTTTGAGAAAATTTCCTGGGTTTCTTTCTCTAATCTTCCAACTATAGTGGACCCAGAATCCCTAAAGCTTGCGCTTCATTGGAGATTAATGGAATTTGGGTCAGTTCTATTATTAGACCTGTGCGCACCAGCCTATTATGCCCCAACCCAAAGGGCTCATATTGCTAGTGCATCATTTATCCCCAACTCATGGTGGCCCTCAACATGGAGGCTATCCCACATGTTTCAGTCATTAAATCCTGTTCAGAAATCTTCTTTGTTGATCCAGACCAATCACGACCATGTTGCTCATGGTGTAATGTTTTAGGCCACCTATATATTAGTTGTACAGCTCATAAACAAGCTCTCTCATCTAGTAGCCAAGTCCCTGTGAAAGATAAGAAACGCTCCCACACAGGCAGCGGCAATCCCACAACCAACCCACTGGGTGCCCGTACAGGATCTCACCCTCTGCCCTTGTGTAGCAGTTGAGAAGGTACAGCCAGTAGCACAGCTTTATTCCCTTAGTGTGGAAAACTCTCTCCCTATGGGAACCCCTTCTAAATTGCCAGACCCTTCACCAGCCCAAAATAAGCGCAAATCTGCTTCTCATCAAGCTAACACAGAGAAAGCTAGCCCAGGGATGACATCTAAAACGAAACAGTAACACAAAATACCCCAAGGGTGGAACAGGTATGGAGTACCCCTAGTTGGGGTGGAGGCCCAAGTCATTGCCACCCCCACCATCCACGGGTATTGCAACTCAGACGCCATTCTCAGTACTGAAGGAGGTGCCTATGGACTCTGATACATCATATTATGCACAAATGGAGAACACTATGGAGCACCCTCAAGATACTCCTGTGCAAAGCAGCGGGGAAGTATCTTGGGCTTGCTTACAGGCTCCTCAACCCCATCAACTCAGGATAATCCTCCTCCCCGTCAATTAGCACGGATTGCTTCAAAGAGTCAAGCTCAAGGACTAAAAATGAGCATCCTTACAGATTAAGGTGGAAGCTCCAGTAACCCCCCGGGATATGGAGGGGGACAGCTATGAGCCCCAAAGGGGCACCCTGACCCTGCAGTCCATCAATTCTAATGGAATGCAGGATTACAAGCGGATAGCCCGCCACCTCCACAACTCAGGTCGACTTGTGTGAATATTTCAGCCGTCTAGGAGCCCCATGTCTCCCCCTCTGATTTTGTAGCATGGAATGACCAATTTGGAAGTAACTCCTGTTGGACACACCATGTGACCCTTATTATCCTCAACCCCCAGGTGAAAAACCACCAATTTTCAAAACACCTTGATGATCGCCTTATATTGACTAAATTATCAACCCCTGAGTTCCCCTTCTTTGTTGCAAGCATAAACCTGCCAAATGCAGGTCAAGAGCAGGACCGTCTTTTTGTCAAACTTTCTCTACTACAACTCCCAGGCAATACAGTGCTGATGGGGGATTTCAACATAATAATAAGTTAGGTGTGTGACACCTTTCCTCCTGCCTCACAAGACAGATGAGGTACAGCTCAGCTTCAAAATTTCCTCAGGTCAAGTGGTTTTATGGATGCCCTCCCCCTCAGCATCTGGCCTTAGCTGGATGTCTCGGATCCAAGGTGCAAGTCAGAGATTCACATCAGCTTCACAGAATGATATGGCCCTAGTGGGCCCCTTGCTGGTTGGTCGAGTTTTCTCTCCCATAACCCGAGATAACACTATAAGTGATCACAGATCCCTCATGGTGATCCTGACAGCAATCCTCAGACCATCAAGAAGATTTTGGCCAAGGACTGCTCCAGGGCTCTTGAACAACCATTTTGAAAGAGAGAAGATAAATGCAGCCATTTGTGAGCCAGAGCACCTGGCCTCACCTCATTTGTGAACTTTACAAGAAAAATGGGTTGATACAAAAGCAAGGATCATAAAGGTAGCTTAAATTGTGCTAAGGCTCAAATGACAGCAGCCCAGGATAAAGTCAGACTTGAAGAAGCTAGAATAAGACACCTTGAAAGGAATTACTGACTGATGCCTTCCTCTCAATGGTTGGAGGCTTGGGAATTGGCCCACGGGACATACCATCAGGAACTTACTGAGCAAGAAGAACGTGCAGCAAACTTCACATCGTCATGTTACTACACCCAGTGGGAACGGACCACCCGTTTCTTTTACCAGAAGCAGAAAGCCCACTCAAAGGATCAGGAGATTGCAACCTTGAGGGTGGGGACCACTGGCACCACAAACAAGGAGGAGATCACCAGCGAGATCCACCGTTACTATTCAGCCCTCCTCAAGGCTTCCTGGGTAAGTCCAGCAGATGTTCATGAATTCATTGAAGGGGCTCCGGAACCAATGGTTAATTTTTCAGCGGATCACGAACTTCTTGCACCAATTACACAGCAAGAAGTGATGGACATTCTACTCCACAGCCCACGCCTAAAGGTCCCAGGCCCAGATGGTATCCCGTTTGAGGTGTATCTAGTGGATCCCGTCGCAGTTACAAAGACCCTCCATCCTCTCTTTTTGACCCTCTCGGCAGAAGGGGGAGTACCTCCTGACTTGAGAGGATCAATTATGACCCTTATCCTTAAGAAAGTAAGCCGAGAGGACCTTGCAAACTGGCGACCAATATCACTATTGAACACGGACCACAAACTATTTACTAAGCTTCTAGCAAACCGCATGACTAAGTGGGCAGCACCACGCCTGAAACAGATCAATATGGCTTTATCCCAGGGAGATCGCTTTGGAACAATTACAATGAGCTTCTGGCAACCCTGTCAGCTACCTCGTCTCAAACACATGGTTTTGTGGCGCTTCAGGATATGTAAAAAGCATATGATTAAGTAAATTGGAAGTATCTGGACTCCTCCCTAACCCGCCTCCACATCCCACCACAAGCTAGGACATGACTATCAGCGCTTTACGCCCAGCTTCACACTAAGGTACTGTCCACAACAGGCTTTACAGCAGCGGTTATGGTTGAACAGGGTCTCCGGCAAGGGGATCCACTGAGCCCAATCTTGTTCAACATAGTTTTGGGTCCTCTTCTGGCCCTACTCCAGGAAAGACTGGTGGGTATTCAGGTTCCTGGGAAACCCCCCACCCGCAACATAGCCTTTGCTGATGACACAGCAGTGGCAGTTAGATGTAAAAAGGACCTATACCTGGCTATGGAGGCCCTGGATTGCTACTTCAAGGCGTCCAATGCAAAGGTTAATAATTCTAAAACCGTTATAGAGCAAGTTAGTACCCCTTTTTTCCTCCACATTTTGGTTTGAAACCTACCTGGGACACCTTTCGGCATCTAGGTGTCCTCACCACACCACAAGGGGTTGCAATCAAGGATAATGAGGACCGCTTTCTTAATTCAATAAACTCTCATGTAGTTAGCTGGAGCTGCCGGCGTATCACCCCAAGGACGCGCCCTGATGGAGAATGTTTTTCTTCTATCAAAGCTATGGTTTCTCACTCATGTCTGCCCCTTTATGGACAGTTTCTACAAGAGGTTGAATGTGATACTTCGCTTTTGGATATGAGGATCCAAACACATCCACAGCTCTGAACACAATATCATGACCCCACAGTGAGGGGGGCCTAGGTTTTTGGACACTAGGTCTCATGCCACTTCAATACTGACGGGGTTCCTTAAGCCCATCATTTGCTGGGATATGACTCCAATGCCACAATGGGCTCCAGCCTTACGCCATGGTTTAGCGGCCTCTCTAGGGCTCCCACAAACCTCACCAACAGCTGTGGGAGAGTGGCTAACAAACCATCCAGGCCACTGACTAAAAACTTCATCAAATTTTTTACTGGAATCAGGCTCTCTTTGCACTTAAGAGGGCAGGAGTACAGGTGTACCATGCCTTCCATTATAAAAAAAGAGGCCCTGGGATCAGCCTCTGGCATCACACCCTGGTCCACAATGGGAGGATTGTTAACTCCCACCTCCACTCTTTGGACAGACCCCCAATGCGGCCTCATCTCCTTGAACTTTCACCCCCCACTGTGGAATATGATCTCAAGGCGCTCTGGAAGGAAGTTACCCATCCTGTTCTCTCAGCAAAAGTGTAAAATACACTGTGGCGTGTTCTTCACTGCTCATACAAAACAGGGGATAAAATGTTCCACCTTCCAGCACAAGGGTTGCCCACAATGTGCAGAGCTGACAGTTACCCACCTCCACCTCTTCTTTACTTGCCCCCTCATAGCCCCTTTCTGGAGCAAGGTCCTCAAACTCCTGTGAGCAGAACCCTGGGTAGCGCACCCTGTTCAGGACTTTATGTTTAACCTCTCACTTTCCAATTGCTCCCAATTATTAAAGGTCCTGGCATTTGGTGTAGTTATATGGACTATTCATAATTCATATCTTTGCGCCGCTTTTGACTCCACTCTGTGGAAGCTGCCCCATATGATCACCCACTTTCAGGTTCATTTTGAGATGGCTCTGAGAGTATTTACCATGTTGCCATGGGCCAATAGGTCAGTTCAAGTGGACACCTGGCTCTAGCATAGCTTTCCCCCACCCTTTCTTGACACCTCCGCTTACCCCTGCCTTCGCCTCAAGCTTTTAGGAGCTCAGGCTTGATTAAATAAAGATCAATGTATCTACCCTTTAGGTTGGGACCGCCTTGTGCTAAAAAAGAAGGAATTCATCATAGATTATAATAATGCCTTTAAGTTATTTATTTAATATCTGTTAATGCTATATTATCCATCAACCTATCAAAGTTAGTATAAAAAATTATACTTGACTCCATATTATCTGATAATAAATAAATTAGTAGTTATATACTTTATAAAGGAAGGTTAGCCTATTGGTAAAATCTTACTACTTCTCCTTGATGTTCAAGGGTATAAATCACAAACATGTTTAGTCTTGACATGTTATATTGTTTTAAGTGCAAAATGCCTTAAGTAAACATTTATTTTTTTAATATGTAATTAGTTTTAAGTAAATAACCAATATATAAACACACATTCAGAATTTGTACTATTTATGATTAATTATAAATATTCCCACCCTATCATAGAACCTTCATAAAATTTATATGATATTAATTAAACAATAGATTTTAAAGATGTGTTGAACTACTCTAATATTAAGAGGTTGAGGTTTTTTGAAAAATGGTTTAATTTACTTGGGTTCAAAAAATGAGTTTATGCGATATCTTTAATCTTTTTTACCTATCATATCTAAATAAAAGATAACGCTTTCATTGGGTATCTGATATGAACATTTAATTTCTTGAATGTCAAGCATATTATGAGATTATAGCAGAAAAATGTAGAACCTATAGTGAGGTATAGCTTAGGAATGAAAAAAAATTGGTACCTTTTTCATCTTAAAAAACCTAAATACTAATTGTCTTCTAAAATAGCATGCAAGCTAAACATACTATAGTATACAACTATTATTAATTTATTACAGCCTTAGGTGATAACTAATTCGTGGATTACTCACTAATATTGCCGCTAAAGATAGATGGTCCTAAAAACTTAGATAAGTTAGAATTATGTTATTATATGGTCATATGTAAAGTCTTTATTTAGCTTTAGCCTATACCTGTAATATATGTCTAACCAATTAATACAACATTTATAACAAAGATTTGAGGATCTATTATGAGATAAAGCAATAAACATATGGCTTTAATCCCACCAAGATAATATGTATATTTACGTTCATTTTTATATTTTAGATTGATTAGTATACTGTTAAAGTTTGTCATATTTATCTAATCTCTCTTTTTCATCAAGAAAATAATCCTTCACCTAGGATTGTTTCTTAACCTCAAAATCTTGCAGAAAAATGGATTGAATGCTTTTATAATAATATGAAATTTTTGTGGACTAGTGACTCTTGACAATATTCAAAGCTTCATAAGCTTACTAGAGTCAATGAATACATATTTGTTTCTACATAGCAAAATCTAGTTAAACTAAAAAGTATACTAAACGTCTAATATTTTTTGAAACTCATAAACTATAATTTCTTTGTTATTGACATAAAGTATAAAGTAACGTTGATAATATTAGTGAAAAAATTCATAATTTACACTTTAAAAGTATGTTTGATAATTGCCAGGTCCTGCAGCAAAGAAGGCCATTGTTAAGGGAATGGAATTTACCTCGATGAGCGCACAGAGATATGATAATTAAACATTATGAGATAAATAAATCAAATAGATTGATATATGTAGAAAAATATAGTGTAAATAACTAAGGTGCAAACTTGTGTTTCAAATATCATATATTTTGTGGTATCCAGTTTCATAATTAATACTAAAATATGTCTAAATTGCAAGGAAAAGATGTTAAGACTTATTTTAAATAATAGCTGACTTGATTTAGTTTCTAGAATTACATGTTAAAATCTCTTTTATAGGTCAATGTTTTTGCATCAACTGCATAAGATATTTCTAAAATAATAATTAAGAAAAATTCTCTCAATATTTATATATTCTGGTATTGGTATTTAATTAAAGTTAAGGATTGGCTGATAACTAAAATGTGAGTAGCAAGTATAGATGACAACATATAAACACTAAAGATAAACATAAATTAATCTAAATTCACTTTGAGTATATATAATGTCAAAATTACAAAATATTTCAATATACAATGAACTATTAAAAAACCAGGAGAGTAGTTAATAAAATAAAAAATAAGAATTTAATCATATTATATTTAGAAAAAAATTATTTTGTGATGGATTAATATTCTTTAAAATAGCCATGGTATGCACTATTGGTGTTTAAATTAAAACTTAATTAATAAATTAGTTACTTTAAGTCTTTTTTTATATTGAATTAAATGGTTATAATTTTCTGAATTTTTTTATCTATTTTATGACATATATCAGTCTAGAATTAAATAATTAATCTAACACTGTAAACACATTTTTTAGATATACCATTATCCAGTATTATAAAAATGATAGTTCTTGGAAATTTATTGTGTCTTTGGTCTGATATCTAGGTTTTTATAAGTATTTAGGACTGGGATCTAGGAAACTACTTGTGATATTACCCCTTCCTTTCTAAAAAAATGTTCTCACCCTCCTTATTTATATAAAAAATATTTTTTTAATTTTAGTATTGGAAAATATACTTAGCACAGATACTGCCCCCATAAGAGTCTTACAATATTTTATTTTCTGATATTAGAGTGATGAAATTGACTCAATGGTTAGAAGATTTTTCTTTTGACTAGCTCTTAGTACAGCAGGATAACGCTAATCTCAAGATATAAGGTCATATAATACTATATTGAAATCCTTCTAAACACTTTAAGAAAATCATCTTCAAGGAACTCTCCATTTGACATCACTTCCAAGCAATCTAAAAACAAGTCAATTTCCCACCACTGCCACACTGCATCAATTTCCCAATTCATGTCCTCAAATCCACCACCTGCTGCCCAAGTGTGGGGTAGCGGTGCTCCACCCACCAGCGTTTACTGCCCAGTAGGCAAATGTGTGCAGACTGGCTTGTCCAGTCCACCAAATACATATGGCCACTATGTCCCTCCAAGGGACCTAGAACTGCACATTGCACAAGCTCACCCAACCTGCCCCCACCTCCTACCCTACCACAATCCAATATATACTTTTGCCTCCATGTTGAGTATGGATGTCTCTTCCCATATGCCAACAAAACAATAATTGAGATGGCAACAGCCACCTTTGTACCAGCAGGGTTTAGCGACTTCCATTCTTAAAAGGGCTATTTTGATTTTAAATTACCCACCAAAGAGGACACAGCTGCTGCTGCAGCAACGCCCTTAATATGCAAAAACACCCCCATTACCACAACCCAAACACGTCTCCCAGATAGTACCACTCTTGCGGTGACTTTTGCGAACCTCCCCTCACACCTTTCCCCTCAAACACTATATGAGGAGTTGATTTCAGGGCTGGCCACTTATGGCAAAGACCCCATCCTCCAATTCTTGTCCCAAGTGGTGATGAGCACCTCGTGGACCCTGGGCAATGGCCACCATTACCCCCACCAGCTGAACATGGACCAGCACATCCTATCGTGTGGCTACATCTTATCTGCACCCAACTATTTCTTTTTGTCTCACATCAACAACTGCCACACAGTTTAACACCTCTGCCATGAATTGAACTATACCAAAAAGGCATGTCAATACAACTCAAACCCTGCAAATATGGCCTACCCCACCCAGGAGGCCATACCAACAGTATTTGAGTGGGGATTTTGGCTGCCTCCTCCCCCCAGGTTGTACGCTTGATAAATTTAGCAGCAAAATCTAGCAACCTAAACCCAAGCCAACCAATTTCCACCCATGCTAACCAATCAAGTGCAGATTTGGACCCATTTTCTATCCAAAATGTGCCCACCCCAAAGCTTACACAACCATAGCCACCTATCACTGAATCAATTCAAGTCAACCAAAAACCCTGGGATAAATTGGATAATTGACCAAATCTGGTGAAATTGTCCCACCTCCTGAAAAACCAATCGATTTAGAACCTTTTATATGTTCAGACATTGATTCCCAACTCCTACCCAAACAATATATCCCCAAACTTAATGCTATCCCATACCAAAGCGACCTCCAGCTTGCTGAGGCTGCGTTGGCCTCACATAAAAATCACCATCTTTGTGAAGCCATGTAACAATCTGTCACTGAATTTAAAAAAGGCTACACACCCGCTTGTCCCCTCCAATTTTCCTCCTACTGCACAAGAGGAAATCCAACGCCTCTATGAAACTGCCACCACCACTGTAAACGTGTCTATACTCTGGCAGTTTTTCCCCATCCACACACGTCACCAGAGTAAACATTGTGATATCAGCCCAACTACCTAAATCCCACATCCAAGCTGAACACCATGTTGCTGAACTCATAGAGTCCTTTTCCAGGACCAAAGTTACAAACTCATCAACTATTTACCCCACGTCGACCCTCACCCTGCAGATGCCCCAACCTCCTTACTATCGGCATTGGTCTGCTTTTTTAATGTAATTTTAATAATGATAATTTCAGTCTGGATCCCCCTTCCCCTCCACAGTAAAGTGTAAGCGGTTTTCCGCTGTTCCACCTGGTAGGTTGTTTTATATTTTCTTTTGCACTTCCCACCGCTGTTTAGGGCAGTCAGTTCAAGTTTTGGTTGATTTAGTTTTGGAGTTTCAGTTTCAGTGTTGTAAATCCTCAGATTGGCTTGCCTTGATTAAATAAAAACTTTAAGGAACTATGGCAAGAAAGCTAATTATTTTAGAGTTATATATATGAAGCCGTTAGCATAATTAGGATTCAGTATCACAGATAGAAATGCAGGTTTTATTGTGTACTAATAGTTAAAAGATTTTGTAAAGTTCCTTAATGGTAAAGAATGTGTATGCCAAGGGTTAGGGTTCTCTAAAAAATTTGTTATATTTTCACAATCATGGTAAGAGGCGGACACTGAAAAAATTGCCACAAATTGAATTTGAGCTGCAAGTTTTGGTATGCTGAGTACAGTAATGAATGTAAAGCACTTGTATCATTAGTCAGCTGTCATGGAGCACGCTGATAATAATAAGCCTGGCTTGAAACTCTAGGTGAGTGAACACCCAGAACTTTAGCCAGAATACCTTAGATACAGCCATTTATATTGATGGATATAAAATATAAAGTCAGCTGTAAGGACTAGCCAGAATCTCCAGATTGGAAATCATCACTAATAAATGGTCCTAAGGAGCTCAAAACTTCACAAATAAACTTGGAAATTTTTAAGAATTTTTATTAAATCAAAATGGTGGAAAGGGAAAATTGAAAATATGAATCTGTCAGGGACCACTGCCTAAATTCTCACCAAAAATGGGGAACTGAAGATCAGCGCACTACCATTAAAAATAAGTTGTGATTAAATTTCACCAGATTATTATTCCAAAATGTTTTCTGATGCTGACTCATAACTATGCTGACCAGGTGGATTGACATCTAATTTGTTAGTAATAACTTTATTCCACTGTGACCGCACATGACACAATGACAACAATGCCTCCAGTGTGGTGGCAGGTTGCGCCCATGGCCAGGCCACATATGGTTGGCTCATTGGGTTAAAAAGGCGCTTGGTGTGATGCAACAACGCCTTAGCGGATGGCAGGTTGTTCCATGTCCAGGCCATATATGGCTAGCTTCAGTTGTCAGAAAATGATTGACCAAGCCCATACCTGTCATGGATGGGCTCATTTGCAAAATTTCTGGGAAAGCTGGCAGATATAACTTTCCAAACCTGAAACTAACTTGTGGCACTTATTTTGGCAAAATGTGATTTGACCTATCAGCGGAGTTTGAACCCATGGCTACCTCCTCCTGGGGACATACGCTAACTAACTTCAGTAAGGCGAAGACTTTTAAAACCCTCTGCCACCTCCTTGAACAAAATCTGGGGTTTACCTACTATCTCTTTGGTGTTATGCATGAAAGGATGAGAAGCAATATTTTTGGGATACGCTGTTACCCAACTTTCATCTACCACATTGGCATAAGAACCCAGGGTAACAAGAAGGCTCACTGCCAACTTTCTATATTTTTTGTTCAGAATGAGAAGAGCTCCGAATCTAGCTATAGGGGTTGTTAACCAAGGCTTGCACCAGCAACACAACTCTAAATTGGAGCGTAGTTATTAACCAATAAAGGTATTGTATTTATGACATATGTGCCAAATTGGTTATAACTAATAATTCATCCCAATCAGCTGAGATATGGTGGTGAACCAGTCTAACAACACTCTTCCACTGATGGAATACAACAAAGACCACATCTCATTCTCACCACTGGACCACTGGATAAAGGCATGGAGCCGATCTGGCCTCTGCCACCTAAGAATCATCAGAGCTTGGTCTACAGGAACACTCTGAATTCATCAAGGCTTTGGCACCTGATTAAAGCTATAGGCCAAGTTGCAAATTCAGTTAAGCCCATTTAGACCAATCAGTTTTAAAAGAAATATTGGCTACATTGCAGAAACAGGAGTGAAACTCCATAATATTGGGTGGTACCTCAAGTGTGACAATTGAGGACCACGCAAATTTAAAAGATGATAAACTTATAAAAAGGTTAGACCTAAATTTGTGCTTTTTTCAGTGTTGACTAAGAATTCAAAGGTGAAGATTATCCCATAGATCCCATCTTGAAATAAGGGATTTAAAAAGACAGAGAGCTTAAATCCCATTTAAATAAGAATTTAAATGATTATTGATTGTAAAATTTCTTCAGATCGTTTGCCAACCTCAAATGCCAAAATTGAAAAACAATCAGCAAAAACCATCTTGGTTGACTGACCATTTAGATTGACCAAATTACGATTTTGCATCAATTTGGGGTAATTTCTATATGTTTTATAAGTTAAAACTATATGTGACGAACTGTTTTCCACATGAGAGGAATTATTAGGAATTAGTATATTATGCAAATGGTAAATCAATTGATATGATCTTTGCGTCATAGCCAGCATGATGAATCAGATAAGCAGATCCAGTCCCTGATATGCTAGTATCCTTCTTAAAGTTTGGCTGAGCTCATTATCAATATTTCTAAGGCGTTGTCAAAAGATGCCTAAGTCAAAACTTTGCAAAATGACTTACATATGAACAAAGTTCCTAAGAACTCGCTTACCAATGTATCAGACTTTTTATCTAATGGAGAGTTGCTTCAATCTATAGGAACTAGGCTGGTTGCACAAAACGTGGAGAACTTTTGTGCAAACTGTACCTAGATAGGTCAGCTAAAAATTCACTAATTATGGGTGAGCTGAGATGATTTATGTGCCTGAGTGAATTGATGCTCAGAAAAGCTATAACAGGCTGAGGTGCAGTGGACATTCATGCCTCGCCAGCCTCTGTCACCTAGTTGGCTACACAACAATCTTGAGGTGTGGTGCTAACCCATAAACAAAATTATGATGCAGGCTAAGGTACAGAGCGTAATCAGCATCCCCAGACAGCCTCTTAACACCTGCACTGATCTTCATTGGGCTTCAGCTCATGTAAACATATAATGTGCTTTTTTGGAGGTTCAATGACCTTGGGTAAAAATGCACCAACTGAGACTCAGTTATAAGGCGCTATTGCCAATCACGCGTTCTGGTACTGAGTTTCCCACAGACAAACCAAACAAAGATGTATCAATTTATTATCAGTGTTGGGATTTTAACCAGATAAATCCTTCCAATAGTATCTAAATTAGGGGTTTTGGTTAGTCAGGCATAATTGCTGGCTAATCGCCTAGTTTGATACTATTTAATGTTAAATGTTTGATCAAGTTTAGGTTTGGTGGAAGCTGCGTTTGCTGCCAAAATGCCATCCAAAGATCGTTATGGGAGTTCCAGCAGAAAGCTGATGAATCCATTACAAATCGTCCAAAATGGTTCCGCTGTCTAATTTGGAGCACCAGTGACTCATGCTGAGGATGCTCAAAATCCTAATTATTTATGAATTTATATACAATTGACCAGCGACTTATGCTGAGGATGGATTGACCTAATTTAATATTTGATGATCAGATGAGCAGATCTAAGAGGGAATTGCTATGAAGTATGAATGAAGAGTTTACAATCTGATAGAGGTTTGGAATCAAGAGGCCGGTGGGTTTTCCAGCAGATTATTGGTCAAAGAGTACTTGGGAGCGGTAGCCCTAAAAGTTTAAATAGTCGTTCATTCCCTCCTAATAGACATCTTTCATTTGCCATTTTTCCAGTTTGTTTGAAGTAGCTTTGTGCAATTAGAGTGGGGAAGATGGAATAGGAGATCCCCAATAGGCGCAGGTGATCACGCCTGGAGTGGCCAGCGCTGCCAGCTCCCATGCCACCTCTCTATGAGGAACCAGTGGGAACCTGGCCAGCTGGCTACCAGCGGATGAGCTGCATAGCTACCAACCCTAGTGGGGTGTAGAGCGGGAGGTGCCATAGCCGCCCAAGAAGGAAAATGGGCTCGCTGGGGCATGCCCAGATGGGTTGGTGAAGGGTCACGAGGGTGGGGCAGCGCAGAAGTGCCTGGGCCGCCCAGGAAGGGGGCAGGACTTGCTGGGGCACACACTGAGGACGCCTAGGGCTAAAGGCGAAGCCGTTGGTGGTTAGTTGGTAAGTTGGACGCAGGACTTATAGGGGTTGGTACACCAATGAAGGCAAAATAGCAAAGGGCCACCAGTCTTAATACTGGTTGGCCTGGCACACTAGTGGAGCCCAAGGTCGATTTCGCAGCAATTAGATAAAATAAATCAAGTGTAAATTAAGGTAGTCTTTATTTTTCATGGGAAATGATAGAGAGTTTGAGGTGGAATAAAGGGAACTAGTCCTTAACCTTTTATAGTACCCTACTTGAGCTATGTGAATTATTTGATAAATTAGGTGAAAGAACCTAATGTATGCCAACGTCCAAACAATTGCTAGCTTGTGGATTAGGAGCCTAAATTATATAACTTTGGCTAAAATATTTAATTTTATTTATAATGATTAAAAATAACTAACTCACCAATTGAGTCTTATTGGAGATTAAGGGATTGCACCCATCATAAGGTGGATCCCTTAAGTCTCCAATCTTAGGAATGTCCATTACTAATAGCCAATTGTTAATTCACCCTATTGGAAATTTAACCAGATTATTTTTACATAGTTTCCAAGTTAAAAGGTTTAGATTATGAAGAGCACAGATGCTAATATACTACCTAGCTATGATGTGTTTATTAATTTTAACCCCAATTTCGCTCAGATTATTTAGATTAAATTTGCTTTTATTTCCAGCCAGTTCCAGAGTGTTGGGATAAATTATCAATAGTTTTTTTGATATTCCAATTAACTGGTGATTGATGAAGAGGAAAACAAATAGTTGTGTTTTGTTTTTATTGAGATTTCTCAGCGATTAATGCTGGAAAGGATTTGACATATTTTTATCTGCAATTGATACTGAGAAAATTGATATTTCTATTAATTATTTCTTATTTTTGATATACTGTCAATTGATGCCAAAGATAATTGATGGAATAGCTGCCAGCAATTGTTGCTGAGGACAATTTATAGGCGGGCATTTGCTTAACATTTGTCACCTAAGTATAAATACCCCAATTTTTTCTTTCTCATTGCAATCACTAATTGTAACTGATTTGATTCAAGAATAGGTAAGTTTGATAATCAACATTAGGAGATTAGTGTGCATTAACGTTAGTTAAAGGTTGGGCAAGAGTATTTAAGGGCACAGGTTGCGTTTACACCTTCCAAAGTCTGAAAACACCCCAGTGAAACAAATTCCCAAGGTAAAACTTGGTAAAAATGGTGAATATTTCGCCAGAGATTTAGTCTGGCAAGCAAAATGAAGCCAGTTTATCAAAACTCCGCATTCCCAGCCCCTGTTGCCAGTGGGGAACGTGGTTTGAGTTTTTCTGGATATTAATTAATAGCACTTTGATAAAAATTCTGCGGTGATGTGCACAAACACTTCCCAGCTGCTGTATATGTTGCACCGCACTCTATGACCTGCAGATAATTGGATCTTGGGTTTGTTACCGCATAAGCAGTGGACTCCGCTGCACAGGTGCACGTGGTGGTCAAAACTCCTGGATGATCAATGGGTGGTCAAAACAAAACACACACATTGGACTAAATCCAACTAAAATATTTGTAACTTTTGACTTCCTATCCACCATGTTGAGACGTGAAGTGTTGGAGCACCACCTCTCAGTTGGGCTTAAAAACTGTTGGGATTTTGTCAAAGTCTTTCATTTATGAAACTTTTACCCCAAATAATCCCCCTGTAATATCTAAAGGGGAGCTTAATTTATCTAATCATACAAGGTTAATAAGAACAATCAGGCTTATCCTGATCAAGGGACAGAAGATTCAATCGTTCAGCAATTGATTAGATCAATATCCTGAACTACTTCAAAACCTATAAATATTCAATCCTTTTGATAATAAAGATTAAGTCTATTTAAGAACAACTTTTTACTATTATTTATAGCTTTTTGAAGAATCCACTAAAGTAAATTTGAGAGAATATCTGCCATTTTTGAAGTGAATAAAACTTCTAAAGTAGTGCTCACTACAAGGTCATGTCCAAGCTGGATGTAAGTGAAAAAGTCTATTGCATCCATAAGGATAATTTCAATAAGTCTTTTTCCAAATTCCAGTGAGGACTGAACTGACTCCTCAATTGATAATGGATCAGCTTATTTTTATATTTATATATTTTCCAAATAAACCAAAATGGTATGGGTGAGCCTGCCCCAATGCCAATATTTACCCAAAAATGAGACTTAGGATGCCCTGTGCAACTACACAGGATATTTTATTTATTTAATTATAAATCTATTTATTTGATAATATCTGGGGATTTAACAACACTATATCTTTATGGGTCTCTCATATTAAAACATTATGAAGGATGTCTTAAGGAAGATCAACTCCCAACGGCTGTTTACTCTGACAGGTGATTAAATCCAATCCAATCAACAGTGTTGACTGGCTTCTCAGCTCTTTGTGAATATAATTAGAAACACCAATCTCTTTAGGTATTGAGCCCCTTGACACTGAATGAAATGGTTCCTAGGACAAGGCTTGAGGCGGGCTCTGTCAGGTACTACACTTTAAGGTGAAGCCTTATCCTGGGGTAAACCTTGACAATTTCTAGAAGTACGAGTCTTGAGGTATTAGGCTAAAAACCTAATAGGTTCAATAAAACTTCACCAAAGGGTCTAGAACCTCATAAGATGATGTTCTACCCAAATTGGGATAAAATTATTCCTATCTATATTTATCAGGTGCTTTGTAGCAACCTTGTTATATATTCCTTTATTATGATTTTATCTCTCTTATTAGATATCAGAATATCAATTTTTATTTATATTAATTATCCTTGACCCTAAAAAAGATTCCTAAAAATATACTAATAAAGATATCGTATTGCTGGCAACCTATGATCTTATATATACTTATTTCATTTATAATATTTCAGAGCCACAGATTAGCCTTTGTGAACTTCTGAAGTGGCTAAACCATTTCCATTGGGCCTCAACTTTATGTTATGTGCCTAGACCATCTGTCAAAGATCCCAAGTATGGACACTTAATCTAATCTTATTTCCCTAATTGGATTTACCCAAAATGAGGACAACCTGTCATCTGAACTAATATCTATACGATATATAAGGGAATTGGGTTTCTTCAAATCCCATCCTAATATTTGACCCCCCACATTATCCAGCTTTGAGACATATCTGGCACTTTTGGTGTGTAATTCAAAACTCCAAGAGAAGCTATGGGGAACTTCACATTTTTGAAATGCAGCGCTTCATGCTTATTTCAGACCTGAATATGGGCAAAGCAATTGCAGTGGTTACCCCAACTACAGTCATCACAGAAGACTTAGCCAAAATCCCCCAAACCACTGGTATCAATGTTGACAGAAAGGAATCCTGCTCATTCCACGTTATAGTGGATTGCAAATCCCCTATCTGCACCTTTTGTCACGCTTTTGTCCATAAGGCACACACCTGCCCTTCCAGAGAGGACATCACACAAAATGAAATCCTCCACAACACAACTGGAAGCACTGACTCACATTACAAACCTGTCATTGACACCAATGCCACCTTCCCTTGAGGTGCGCAGAGGTGTTACATTCAGATAAAATCTATGTCCCCACAAGAGCGCAAAAAGGCTAATAATGTGCGTAGAGTAGCAGCGAAGGCAGCGGAGTTTTCAGCGTATGTGATCCTGCCAGCCTAGACCCAATCCAACATCAAGTCATTTGCAGCTGAAGTGGCCTAGAAAATGTACACCGATCATATTGGGACAACCAACCTGTGGAACGAATGTTCAAGTCAGATTCACTCTCAACAAGATATTACACACTGATTGAAACCAATTCCCCCAACCCAATCCCCCCCACTGAGATTTTGTTGACCTCCAATGGAGCACCTCAGGAGCACGTCATAGCGAAAAATTGACCCAAAGTAAACTCACCAAACTTAATAAAAACCCACAGCAAAAGATAACATCAAGGACTCACACACACCACCAATCCCACAGTCCAAAACTGCTGCTGAGTTAGCAGCACAGGAAGGGCAAGGGGGCCCTTCTGAATGCAACTAAGCTGCAATGGGGGATCCTCCACAATAGGGGCTTTGAACATTGCTGGACTCAAGGCCTTGCATTTCCAGGCTAGGAAACTGAGTTTTTTTACAAAACAATTTACCTGTGGATACCCTGGCTATTCAGGAATCCCACTATTCATACGGTGCTGAGGACACATGGGCAACCATGCTCCTCCCCTCCCTTTCTTTTTGTCGCTGCACTGTGGGGTGCTTATACATGTGACCCATATCTTTATATTTATATCAAAAGCTTTTATCTCAAAGGTCATTTGCTGGTCATTTCCTTTTTGTGGGACGATGAAGTTCATGCTATTGTTAATATTTATGCCCCGAGCTGTGCGCGACCTCACCAAGAATTTCTCTTGGACGTAACCCTTCCACTTCCACCTAATCCCTTTGTGGTTGGCGACCTGAACTTCCAGGCCAACACAGCCACCAACCGTTGGCCTCCAACGCCTACCCCTCCCCCTCCCACAGGAGCATGTCAAACTCCACGTTCTAAAAGCCACCTTGGGGATTTTTAGATACCCTCCCCAAGCACTCACTGCTGCTACCCAACATGTCCTGTCCCCATGTGCACAACAGTCAGCTGAGGTCTATGTCTTACATTGACATTATTCTTGCCCCATTGAACTTTTACACCCAGATTGTGCACTTTACAACAACAAAAATTGATTTCTCTGACCACAGGATGGTTTTGATTTCCTTCACTCTATCAAGCCCATTGCCACAGGCGCTAAACCGTTGCAAACTTCATCCATCCAAGGCCACGTTGACCATGTTTTCAGCGTGGGTGAACACCAAGAACTTTGGCACTGGAGCTTGCCAAATCATTCTGTGTGCTGACCCACTTTCTATCTGGTCAACCTTCAAAGTGAACACTATCATTCCGCATGCCACATCTCATCGCGTCAATCTTGGGCCACTTCTTCAGTCATTAAGCGCACATTAATGGAAGTGGACCACCGCCTGGGCCCCATGCCTCTGCTGCAGGGTACAGCCCATATTGGGGCTTAAGGACAGAAGTTTCTGCTCATCTCAACACACTGATAAGACAACATAAGCATCGCATTTGTCTTCAGTTCAAGGTATAAAAATAATGGTGGGGGACAGGTGCTCTGCCTACTTTTTCCACAAATTCTGTGCATTGTGACAGAGCTTGGCCTGCACACAGGTGAGGCGGCTGGAAAAATCTACCACAGACACTCCAGCATAAGGGACAGTTAAAGTTCAAAACTTTTACTCCAAGTTGTATCAGTCTGAACTTGTCATCCTGCCAAAATTGATGTATTCTTGATGGTGCACATATCCACACTGTTTTCCAATATCTGGAGTTAATGAATTTAATTACTTTTGATAAACTCTAGTATGCCGTTCTTGGTGCACCGCACAGGAAATTCCCAGGTAAGATAGGATTCCATATGAGTTCTATAAAGAATATTTTAATTGTTTCTCCTCACTAACGCTTTTCTCAATAACAAATGTCTTTAAACGCGCCTTTTTCCTTGTGGCCAGGAATCTTAAATGATAACGCGGTATGTGAAAGGTGATAAGCTGAATTGGCGCCTCATATCAATTACTAATACAGATACTGAGTTATTTACCAAAATTTGTGGTTGACTGCCTAGTGTAAGTTATTTTGAAGTAATCTCCTCTGAGCAATTTTTGTTTCATCACCAATTGGTCAATATAGTACAACATTCACACTGTTTAAATGTCTGCCAATCCACGGCTACTAAAACGCTTGTGCTCTTACACCAACAAAAATCTTATGATAAAGTTAACTGGAATTAACTCAAAGCCTGCCTTCATAGATTCCATCTCCGCACCGGTTCATAAATTGGATGATGCTGCTCACAGAGTCTGTCACAATGGCTATGGGTGGCCCTGGTTTCCTCACTGAAGTGGTTTATCGTCAAAGGGGTCTCCACCCTGGGGATCCTTTATCCCACTCTTATACAACTTCAGCCTCAACCCACTGTTACGCAATTCAAATGCTCGCCTTGCTGGTGTCCATGTGCAAGGCCAAGCACCTGTTAGGATGCTAGCATTTACTGATGACCGTGTGGTTTGGGTGTTGGACAACCTTGATGCATGAGCGTTGGAGGCAACTATCCAGGATTATTACAGGGTCAGTAACGACGCCCTCAATGCCTCCAAAACTGAAATCATTCTCCTGGCTGGTACCAAGCTCGATGGTCACCAGCACCCCATAGTCAGCCTGCTCCGGCAGCTAGATCTCTAGTTTGCTTGCCTTGACCATTCCATACCGCCCACCTTTGCTCCTTTTCATGCCCAGACCCACTGATGGACCAGTGCGCCATTTGGGAGTGTGGCTGGAGGCGGGAGGGTTCGCCCTATAGGTAATGGAGCACCACATCTTAGACAATGTCACAAAGAGCATCGCTTCCTTAAGAGCCCACCAGACTACAATCTCAGGCTGGGTTGTGCTTGCAACGCTATACTCCTGTCCAAAGTCTGGTTTGTGGCCTATGCCATAGCTTTTTCCCCTCTTTCTTAAACTCTTTAAATTTCTCTCCTATAAGGGTGGCTTTGTTAGGCCGCCTTCCTCTGTGCACCTGGATGTCATGTTTGGCCCTCGCCTTAATGGTGTTATGGGCCTGTCCAACTTTGAGGCCAATGCCACCAAAATACTTGGCACGTGGATCTCTACAGTCACCAACCCCATACTACCAGCCCAACACAGGTCATGCGCGGCCTGCTCCAATTTTTCTACGCCCTTGGCCTCCACAATCCCACCCACCCCCAGTCTCTTCTTAACTATCTATCCTCTCATCCCTCTGCTGCAGGCCCGCATAGAACGCCGCCCCACTCTAAATTTATTCTCCTTTTTATGCGGAGCGCTGAGTGGAGAATCAGCATTTAGTGGACACACCGCCTAGAAGGGTCACTCTCCTCCCTAATTCAAACAAGAAGTCTGTGGGCAAGTCGTTTTGAACAACCTGGTACCCCAATGTCCCTCCCAAATGCCTGTGTGGACTACCACAACAAGCTAGAAATCCCGTACTCTCTGGAGATCCATAAGGACATTTGGCGGTACACACACCATCCTCTTTTACAACCCCAGATTTGCGCCCATGTGTGGAGGCGCCTGAGAAAGGTGTACCATATTGCTGAGTGGTCCAATGATTCTCAATATTTATGCATTGTGTGCAGTCATTATAGGTCATTAGTCCATCACTTGGAAGATTGCCCACAACAACAAGAGATCTGGCGGGATGTTATGCGCCTCTTTTGCCAGGAGCGTGAGCAGGCTTTCAGCCTGTCTAAGAAAACCTTCGCATTTTTATGACCTCCTTATCCACCCTTCGCTCTGCGCCTTAATTGTTTTAATAGCGCTATGGACAATCCACACTATTGTCCTTGATGCGCTGTCTGGCACTACACCAACCCTCCGTGAAGCTGTGCGTTGCTTCCGCTCCCGCCTCATGGATCACTTTCAAGCTTGACTGTTTGGCCACCTGCCATTCCTGCCAACGCCAGTTGGTGTCATCAAGGTTCCCCATCTGTTTCCTCTCACCAGACCCTTTCCTTCATTCATGTTCAGTTTTAGCCCAGGCCCACTTGTCACTCCCCCTCATTCTTCCACTGGCAGTCTTGCTGGCAACAGGAGGTAGCCTTAGATCCTCTGGGATTCCCTCATTTTCTTGGTATTTTGTAGTTGGTGTTTATTAGAAGTGTCCGTCCCATAAATGGCTTCCCCTCCTAAAAATTTAAAAATTAACGATAACCCAATTTTCCTCGATAAAGACCTTATTTATGGCTACTTTTTCTTATTTTTAAGTTGAGGTTAATCCTTGACATTTAAGGGTAGAAATAAAAAGTCCCTGGGGTGAAAAGCGCTACCACTCCATTATTGAAGGCTAAAATTAAACCCAAATAGACTTACTGAATGGTACTGACAATGAGGGACTAATGCAATTAACCTCAGAGTACTGGGATCAATGATAGGACAGAGTTAGCAAAACCAGGCAGATGCAGAACTTTGAGCCTACTGATGTAGTTATTTGTCTAAGGGTGAAGTTGTTTTCTATGCTGTGAAGAGATTTGCTCTGCAAAATTAATATTATAAGGTAGCTAATGATGGCAAAAGAGCAATATTAAGCAGTATTCATACTCTTGGCCTGAAACACTAGCAGATAACCAGATGTGCGGATCTCAAAATTCCTAACATTGGTGCTTACTACAGGGAACTCTGTTAGTGTGCTTCTTGACTAGCCAGAGAAAATATAACAGGTTGTTAGGGTGACTTAAAAAATCATCCCTTCTTTTGCAACACTGAATACCAACGGTGCAGTTATACCCTGCTATCAATTCTTAGAACAATGGATGTCGCAACTCACTTCATGTGAGCTGTCAGAAATTCCTTGGAAAAAACTCTGTCAATTTCTGTCCATTTGACGTTCATGAGTTCTTGCGCTGTCATGAATTTCTGAGGTGACAAATTCCACCACTTTATTTTCTGATACCACCTGGAAATAAGGGGTGGTAAAAAAGACCTATCTGCCATTGTGTTGATGAACAAAGTTAAGCAGCCTGTGAATCTCTTTTTTGCACTAGTGGTGTCCAACGCAGCATGTGAATCTCAGCTTCCAGAACAGTATCTATTATGGACAAACATAATCTGGTTAAGCCAGGGGATGTGTTGAATTTTAACCAGATTATGGTTCTTTTGTTAAATTTCAATATTTAGTGCTTGATCAATTGGGCACAGCTGCCAATTAAATTAACTAGTTCAAAGGGTTTCAAATTTTGTGTTTAAAGTTTTCTTTTATTAGTTAGATTAGTAGAAGATGATTGCCAAATTTTTTACCTATCCTGATGTATTCAATCCTGGTTTTAGTTATTATTTAGCTCCTCAATAAGATCTAGTTTATCTATTTTTGATGTTCATTCTTTTTTTGGGTATTAAAACATATTTCCAATAGCTTTTCTACATTTATTCAGATTATCAGTGATTGATGCAGATTATAATTAATATTATTGCATTAGTTATTTACTATTATTTGCCAGCAATTGATGCCAATGATAATCAATATATGTTTGCCATTGAGTGATGACAATGATAATTGGTAGAATAATTGCCAGCAGTTTTTGATGATGATAATTAATATGCAGACAATTGATTGCCATTTTTCACCTAGATAAAATAATCCCAATTCACTTTTAGTAATTTTTTGTATACTTTTAAAAGTTTTAAGTTGAGTTTAATCCTTGAATTTAAAGCGTAGGAAAAAGATCCCTGGGGTAGCCAGCGCCACCACTCTGTACCTGGAGATACTAGGAAGCCCCCAAGAACATACCTGACTGGCATTATGATAACGAGGGATTAAGAGCAGAAACCACATCAAAGGGATCAATGCTATGATAGAGCTGGGCGGCCAGATGAATGCAGGGCTCTAAGACCACCAAGGTACTTTATTATTCAAGGTCGAAGTTGTTGGTTATACTGTGGAATGGAGTTGTAAACACAAACTTGTAGTAAAAGGTAGCTGTGAATGCAAAAGAGCAGTAATAAGCAGTCTCCATTCTTCTTCTCTGATGCACTAGCCATTACCAAATGTTTGAATTGCAAAATTTGTAACATTGGTGCTCACTAAAGAGACTCTGTTAGTGTTCTTTTTGACTATTCAGAGGCAAAAAGTCATGTTGTTGGGGTATCTTAATGTCTTTGTTTTTTGGGCCAGGAATGCTGATCGTTTACCCACAGTGCTTTTATCATCTTTTTTGCAACAATTTTAACAATCCTTTTTGTTTCCAACAGCTTTAAGAGATTAGGGTTGGTACAAATGACCCTCTTCTATCACGTCAATGTTGTTCTGACCTGTAAAGGATGCAGGAGCGAATATAAAAGATTATAATCTGGTTATGTTGGGGGATTTGTTGAAAATGAAACTATAATGATTCTTCCTATAGTTTCAAAACTTTGTGTTTGATTTTAGTAAGGCATGGCTGCAATTTAGTTGCCTAGTTTCAATGTGTTTATTAATAGCATAAATTTAGATCTTCATTTGATCAAACTAGCTATCTTGATGTCCAGCCATTCACATAGTATCCAGAAAAGTTTCCAATAGCTTTATGTCATTCTGATTTTACCAACAATAAATGCAAGTATAAATCAATAGGTTTGTATAACATACCTATTAAGATTTTCTGCAATTAATGCTGAAGTAATTGAGTTATGGCTGCTGGTAATGGATGCCAAAAAATAAAAGCTTTATTAATTATGTCTTCCTCTTTTGTTTCAATAAATGATTTGACAAACTTAAGAATTTTTAAAAAAGTTTTATGCTCAATGAGCTTTTTTGCTCGTGCTGCTCCAACCTATGTCAACGCAATTGACTCCTGATCCCCCAAATGGGGAGGCGGTGCGCTGCCTCATGGCGTTTATCAGCCACCACTGAAACGCGCCTGGGCTGGACCAGTTATCCCCCAAACACTTCTAATCACTATGTCCTGCCTCAGTATCGAGTCACCACTATGCATGCTCCCATTTTGTGCTTTAAAGCCCCCTGGTGCTCCCATGGAGCAACCTTCAATCAGCCTTCAGGTTGAGTATGTAACCTCTTCCCCTATGTAAGCTCAGCCATCATTGAGATGGCCATTGCTGATTATAAGCCAACCAGTTTTTATAGTTCTCCATTCCTTCAAGAGGTACTTTGTCAGGGAAACTGGAGCGCAGAAGGTCGCTGTAGGGAAAGACACAGGCCAAAGGTGACACAACAAGGCCAAGTGAACCAACAAAACGAAAAGACATCCCAAAAGGTCAGTATTATGTTTCCAAATAGATCTTTGGAACAAAACGCACACCAAACTGGCCACAATCATCAGGGACATGAGTCCCTGGGAACTGGGAAGGGTGGCGAAAAATCTTTGGGCAAAAGGCAGCAAAATAGGAGGAGGTGGAGCTGGCGGAATAGGTGGCGGAGTAGGTGGAGGACTCAGGTACAAAAGCAGGGGAAACCCAGAGCGGAAAACGGACTCCAGACATTGCAAAACTTCGCAGAGTTGTATTTATTTGGAAAAAACCAAAATGCAGGAAATGTGCCCAAAATTCTAAACTTTATTAGAATGATCTGAGTATCTGAGTAAAGCAAAGCCTTTCTCATCTTGGGAGTAAATTTATAGGGGGTTGCTTCACGAAGATTCCAGCGGTTATTGAAATCTAGTATGGGCTACAAATTCGTTGTTTTTCAACAAAATCAAATTTTCCAAATTTGGCCAGATTTCAAAACCTCATATCTTGTGATTTTTGGGTCTTGAGTTTGATTCCTGCCTTAACTTTTGCCTCAATTAAGCCGTTTTCCTCAGCCCTGGCTGGAAAAGCCAAAACCCATTTTTGTCAATGACCTTAGATAGGTCATTGGTGACCCTTAGGGGTTCTGGTCTCTGCCCCAATGGGGTTTTTGGACTTGGATTTATTAGGGCGATTAATTCCAGGAAATATGTCACTAGCTGTGACATTACCCTCCACTCTTGTATGGGGTTCTGCACCACCTGAGGGGACATTGGCCAAGGCAAAGTTCTTGTGGGGAGTGGGTAACCTTATGGCAGCTACAGAGGCTTGGGTGACAGCTCCAGCGGCATCTAGGAATCTAGAGTGGAAGTCATGAATTAGGTCCTGAGTATTGGTCATGACCTGATAAGATACCCAGCTGTTCTCTGTCTCATCATATCCTTTCCAGGACTCCAAGTATTGCAGGCGACGCCGGGATAGGCGAGAAGCAAGAATGGCATCAATCTCATATTGTGGTTCACCATCCACTATCACAGGATCTGGGTGAGGTGGCATGGGACCATTGAAGGTGGTCAGGAGGCATTCATGTAAGGTGCTGAACACTTTGATTGAGGGGGGTAAGTCAACCTGGTAAGCTGATGGTCCTACTTTCTTGAGGATCTTGAAAGAGCCAACACGCTTAGGACCTAACTTGCGGCAGGGTTGCTTCAGGTGGAGATTCTAGGCGTTGATCATGACCAAGTCACCAGCTTATACTCAGGTCCTTCACGGCGCTTTCAGTCAGCATATGCTTTGTAGATCCTCACAGCATCAACGAGATGGTCCTTTACTGCCTAATGTATGTCCCTGAGCTCTTTAGCGCGCTCATTCACAGTGACGACGTTGGACTCAATCCGCGGACTTAGGTTGAAACTGGGGTTGTAACCATAATTTGCAAAGAAGGGGGAAGTTTCTGTAGAGGCATGGGTAAGGTTATTATAAGCAAATTGCGCCAGTGGGAGGTGAGAGGACCATTTGTTCTGTTCAGCATTGGAATACCTACGCAATAATAGCTCCAAACCTTGGTTCACCCTCTCCGTTTGTCCATCTGACTGGGGGTGGAAGGCTGTGGAGCGGCAGGGGCGGATGCTGAGGATGGAAAGCAGGGTTTCCCAGAACTGAGCGGTGAATTGTGGGCCCCAATCACTGATAATCTCCTTGGGGAGACCATGTAAGCAAAAGATATGATCTACAAAGAGGCGGGCTGTCTCAAATGAAGTAATGGTGGTGTTGCAGGGGATGAAGTGGGCCATCTTTGTGAAACGGTCCACCACAACCATTACTGCATCATAACCCTGGGACAAGGAAGTTCCACAATAAAATCGACAGACACTGATGTCAAAGGGCCCTCAGCAGCTTGGAGGGGAACAAGAAATCCAGCACTCTTCAGGCGGCTTGGCTTTGATCAGTTGCACGTCAAGCAGGACTTTGTGAATTTTGCAACATCAGTAGTAATGACTTTCCAACTTTATGAGCGCGGAATAACTCAAGCGTCTTGTCCTTGCCATGGTGACCAGCAGTTGGAGGGTCATGAGCTTCACGGATCACTTCCTCATGCAGGGGTCCAGGAAGTACCCACCACTTTCCCTGATGGAGGATGACTCCATCCATCAACTGGTAGCCTTTGTCCAGGGACTCGCCATTTCTATGGCAGGCCTGTAATCTTATCATAGTCAGCTGACAGAGGTTGGGACAATCTAACACGGGAAGGGGTGTCAGTGTCACCTTCCAAAGGTACCATTGTAAGCAGAGTGGGGGGGTTGGACAGTGAGCTCTCCTTCACCTGTTCCGGCCTAATCAAAACCTGAGTATTGTGGGCATCAACTAGTGCTGGGTCAGGTGCTAGGGGCAGGGTTCCGGGATAGATCATCAGGTAACATGTTCTGGGTGCCATTAATGAAGTCATATTTGAAGTCAAACACTGACAGGATTTCTAACCACCGGGACTGGCGAGGGGATAGCTTCTGGGGGGCGCGGTTTTACATAAATGCCTTGTGGTCAGTACGGACAGTAAATGGCCACTTGGACCCATTTAAATGGTGGCGCCAGTGTTGTACTGCCTTCACAACTGCAAGGAGTTCCTTATCATATATTGCATAGTTGAGCTGCGCCAAGTTCCTTTATTTAGAAAAGTAAGCAACAGGCCGTTACACTCCATACTTTACCTCTTGTAGCAGAGCAGCTCCCACCGCAAAGTTGGAAGCATCAGTAGTGACAATAAAGGGGCGGCTGGGGTCTGCATGTACCAACACCGGGCTGGAAAATAGTATGGACTTAACGTCGTGGAATGCAGCGTTGCATTCATTAGTCCAGCTAAAAATCTTCTTCCCTGAAGCGGTGTAGAGAGGGGCGGCAACTTCTGAGAGCTGGGGGTTGAACTTCTTGAAGAAGTTACATGTCCCAAGGAAGCTGCGTAACTCTGTGAGAGATGAGGGGTAATCCAATCACGGATAGCTGCTTCCTTATCTGGGGCGATCATGTGACCATGGGAGAAGATAATTTTTCTAAGAGCTCGACCTTGGGTTGGAAGAACTCACACTTGCTAGCCTTAATTTTAATGTTTTCCTGTGAAAATCTCCATGACAGACACAAGATGGCGGGCATAAGATTCTGAATCTGGGGAAAAAACAGTATTTCGTCCATGTATGCGATCACGCATGTGCCCATAAGGTCTCCCAAGACAGCATCAATGAGCCTCTGAAAGCAGGTGGGAGCGTTCTTCAAACCAAATGGCATAACCCTGAACTGGTAGTTACCTTTCCGAGTGCAATAAGCTGTCAACCACTCCTGGCCTTATTTAATGCGGATCTGTTTGAAAGCGTTGAGACAGTCAAGCTTGCTCAACCCTAGCCTTCTCCACGTAGCGGTCAATCTGTTGCTCCAAAGGGAGCATATGGGGGTCAGGCACTGTTAGGTTGTTCAGATTGCCATAATCAGCGCAGAGATGCAGTGAGCCATCAGACTTCTCTACAAACAGGAGGGGGAGCACACAGGTGAGGATTTCATAAAGATTTGACCCTTAGAAAGCATGTCGTCTACCCAAGCGTCCAAGGCAGCCTCCTCCCTCAGGGACAAGGGGTAAATTGGGCTAGATATCTTGAAAAGATCCACGAACAACTTAAACTCAAAGTCGAACTTGGTGTGCTCAGGGAGTGGGCGGGCCTTTGTGGGATCAAATAGATCAGCATATCCACGGATGCATTCTGGTAGAGTAAGTGTTGGGGTCAGGACATCAGTAGGTTGAATAGAGGCTAAGCCCACCTTATGAGATGGGCCCCACCTTCTGGGGAGCACCGTGGCGCTCTCATCTAAGCAAGGGATGGTAACCGTGACTCCACCAGGAAACTGTGCATTCATGGTAGAGTCTAGGAGGTTAGTGGCAATGTCAAATCGGCGCCATCAGCCAACCCCTAAACAAACAGGGTATAGGAGGTTCTTTATTGAGGAGAAGCTTTCAACTAAGTAACCATCACCTGCAATAAAAGGGACAGGTGTTAACACACGGTAACTTGGAATGGTTTGAGATGCACCACCCTTAACAAACTGAACAACTCCCAGGGGTAGCCCAGGGCCTCTGCCAACTCTTGGCGGATGATGTTTTCAGTTGCACCAGTGTCCACCAAAGTGAGTGCTTGAAAGCTCTTCCCTGAAGAAAAAAAAAAGGTAGCCATGAACAAGAATTAAGCAGAGGAGGGTTTATTTCCCTCAGAGCCAAGAGATGACAGGATGGCTTCAAGCCCAGAGGGCGGCGTATAATGTGGAGTATACCCAAAAATGTTTTCCATATGACTTCACATTTGTCATATAGTTGTCCACGGGACTTAAATGGTATGGGGTAGCTTAATGCTCTATGTTCAGCGGGAGGAAGGACTTTATCACATGAGACTACACCAGTCAGGACAGCCAAGATTTTGGTGGGGTCAGCCACAGCTATCTCTTTTTAGATCATCCTCTCATGGATCTCTACTCGTTTCTGGATGGAGTCCTGCAAGTGTTGACTCTGGAGTGATAGGAAAGAGTTGTTCAACTGGGCCAACTGGGATGACAGGTTGGGAAGAGGGCATAGGTTTTAAAACGGCAACGGCAGGTCCATACCCTGGAGGAAGTGAATTCTCTGAATCAAATGGGTTTGACTTACTAACCCCTCTACTTTTGAGGACAAAAGTGATGGGTACTCCATGGAGCGCGGTGGTGCAGGGCCAGTGGTGAGGGGACCCTCACCTATGATGGAGGTTTCAGCTCACCTTCCAGCGAGCTCACTGCTGGTTCCAAGCGGTACTGGGTGATTAAAGAAGTAGGGCCTTCTAGGATCAGGTTGGAAGTGTCCATAACGGCCAGTGTCTCAGCTGTATATGTCACCACTGGATCGGAAATATGTTGGTGCCCCACAGTGATGGAGTCATCAAGCTCTAGGATCTGGAGTTCAGCGATAAAATTAGGCTTGGTGGCACAGAGGCTGATAGACAACAGGGATAAAAGGATGGAGAATGTCCCAGATAAGGAGAGGGGTGGGTTATCCCATATGCCAAGAGAAGCACCAGTATTATCTAGGAGCTTGCGGAGAAAGGCCATTTTCAACTGTTCAAGATGTTCCAACCTTGATGCTCGCTCTTGAAACAGGCGCAAGTATTGAGCTGTAGTGAGGTATCCTTGGGACAAGTGTTCAAAGGTGTTATAATCCTCAAAGGTAGCAAGGGGATACTTTCAGGGCTTGACAAAGGTTTCCAGCGCTGGGAGAGATTCCAGGAGGGATCTATTATTCTCACCCATGGAGAGTAACCATTGGTGAGCTCCCTCTGAAATTTCATGGAGCAGCAGCTGGAGGAGGAGGACATTGGCTAAGTTCTTGCCTTGTGACTTCAGACGGGCCCCTAAGGCTGGACAACGTGTTGAAGATCTCATTTTTAAATTTAAAATTTCGTGAAAAGTAGAGAGTGAGACCGGTAGTGGCAGCTACTGCACACTTTATGAGCGTCTTAAGTGAGGGGAGCCGCGAAACACCCTCAGCACACCCTTTGATGAAGGTAACAACCAAGGCCAGAAGGGATACAAAAGTACTAGCCCAAAGGACCGCTTCAACGGGTAACAACTCTGAGAGGATTGGGCTAACTCTAGCTACCCAACAGTAGAAGTAACTCACAAAAAGATCTAGGCTTTTCTCAGATAATGTCAGGGAAACTGGGGTGCAGGAGGTCGCTGTAGGGAAAGACACAGGCCAAAGGTGACACAACAAGGCCAAGTGAACCAAAAAAATGAAGAGCCATCCTAAACGGTCAGTATTGTGTTTCCAAATAGATCTGTGGAACAAAACGCACATCAAACTGCCCACAATCATCAGGGACATGAGGCCCTGAGAGCTGGGAAGGGTGGCGAAAAATCTAGGGGCAAAAGGCAGCAAAATAGGAGGAGGTGGAGCTGGCGGAATAGGTGGCGGAGTAGGTGGAGGACTCAGGTACAAAAGTAGGGGAAACCCAGAGCGGAAAATGGACTCCAGCCATTGCAAAACTTCGCAGAGTTGTATTTATTTGGAAAAAACCAGAATGCAGGAAATGTGCCCAAAATTCTAAACTTTATTAGAATGATCTGAGTATCTGAGAAATGCAAAGCCTTTCTCATCTTGGGAGTAAATTTATAGGGGGTTGCTTCACGAATATTCCAGCGGTTATTGGAATCTGATATGGGCTACAAATTCGTCGTTTTTCAACAAAATCAAAATTTTCCATATTTGGCCAGATTTCAAAACCTCATATCTTGTGATTTTTTGGGTCTTGAGTTCGATTCCTGCCTTGGCTTTTGCCTCAATTAAGCCGTTTTTCCTCAGCCCTGGCTGAAAAGCCAAAACCTATTTTTGTCAATGACCTTAGATAGGTCATTGGTGACCCTTAGGGGTTCTAGTCTCTGCCCCAAGGGCTTGTTGGACTTGCTTTATTAGGTCGATTAATTCCAGGAAATATGTCACTAGCTGTGACGTACTTTAGCTTTGGCTTCTCTTGTGAAGCCTATGCCATGGCTTCAGCACACCCGCCACTAATTTACAAAACCACACCCATATCGACCATCTGGACTTCCTTGCCAGATGAGGTCATGCTAGTGGTCCAGTTTTCCATCTTGCTACCCACTTCTCCTCAAACATCTCTGCCATGAGCTCCAGAGGGCTTGGCTGAATATGGCGCTGAAACTGTGTTGCAGTTCATGATGTACAATGGCATTGATGTTAAGAGAGTGTCTATAACTCTTTTTTAACCCAGCGTGGTGGTGCTTGGTGCACAGGTCAACGCAAGAGAACTAGTAGTTAAATTTTGTATTTGATAGCTCTGCAGAAGTGCTGGAGCTAAAGAAACTTAGGGCGAGGGTGTTGAGTATGGTAAGATTAATTATGAGTCTGATTATCTGCAAAACTTGGCCATACCCAGAAGGCTGTTACTAACCAAGTTTGTTACAGTAGTAGGGTGCACTGGTGACTGGGTTTGGAGGGAACCTGGTAGGACTATCAGTGTACCTGAAGCTTTGATATTTTTAAATAAGAAAGTGGCTCATACATCGCAAAACTCCTCATATAGGTCTGCGCACAGGTGCACCCAAGCCAAATATGTTAAAGGGTAAATAACGGTAAGATTTTTGGGAAGACATTCAATGAGAAACGTTGGTCTTGAACAAAGATACTTAAGTCATCTTAAGGAAATTATGGATTGCCGAATTTGGTCCCAAGCCTTGGTGCACCAATAGGTGCAATCTTCCACCTGAAAGGGTCAAATACCTCAAAATCGATTTTACTCTACTAATTGACTTTAGTTTAATCTAACCTGAGCTCGCAAATTTGTAAATGGAACAGGTTCAAAACCCACTTTTCCTGATTAACCAAATTGTCATGTTCTCGTTTGACTTGATACTCATTTGTTTTAACCCTAGAACTGAAACAGGGGGCTGGGCTTTAGGTACATTACTTGTATCAACCTGGGCGTACCTCGCCTGTACCCAGCGTAGATCAAAGGTGTATTTGAGATCATGAAGGGCCTATAGTTTCACCTTCTGGACCTCCTGCCGCCCAGACTTGTCCCTGCCGTTTGTCCCTTCTATAAGGTCATGTAAACATGACAATTAATCATCTTGTCGGGCCTCATAAATTTGCAACATCCTGCCATACCACAGCAACACCCACCTTATTATAGCCTCTGGCTATGATCATATTTTCCCCTGACCATCCCTTTTGGGTACATGTCAAAAAGAGCTGCTCCAGATGTCTCTTGTGCTTCTATTTGACCAATTGAAGTGTAAGTGCACAGCTTTTTTACTAAAGCTGCTTCCACTGCTCCTCCCTCTGGCGTCAGCCCTGCTACTTCCTCACTGTAAGTTTTTCAAATGGGGACTGATTAACCCTCCCCCACCCTCATCTGCTGAGAGTGATGCCCTCATTGCTCCATCCAACCAGAGATCAATGACAAGAATCACTCCTGAGAAGATTGCAGCTCAGGCGCTGGTAGAATTATCATGGCCAACCAGTTTCTGCCACCCAACCAACTACTGTTGTTGTCCAGCACTGGACGAATCAAAACCCTTTGAGGCTCTCAAATGGTTCGACAATGAAGAATGTACTACAGAATCAAAATAAAACTTTGACTGGACTTAATTTTTTACGCAACCCCTAATTTGACTCCCCACCACAAATTCTTGTCCTCAAAATGGATTTTCAGTTTTTTTGATATTCATCAAAAGTCTGTTGAAGCAGCCGCTGCCCCAACAATTTTCTTCTACCAAGCCCTTCATATAGCGATGGAGCTACTTTGTATTTGTATTTGTATTCCTATTCCTATTCCTATTCCTCTAGTGATAATCCCAAAGATGCAAAAATATGATATTGAAGAACTCACATTTTCACTAGCCATGCATGTGTTGACAAGGCAAGATCATAGCTATTTGACCCCAACTATCCTCAGACTTGCCAGCGCATCAATATATTTACTTGCGTGCTAAATATCATCTATTTTGCTAAACACCAGCTTGCTCAATATGTCAAGGTGATGCACACCACTGACTTCATTGATAAGGAGAAGGTGCAACTTTATCTCTTCTGCCCAATGCCCCAATGCTCCAACCCCTTTTTGTCCGCCTTTGCCTGACATCTGAAGCACCCACCAGAAAAGAATCTCCCTGACCCATCTTCCCCTTCTAATATGGATGCTTAGTCCAAGGTCAAGGAACCATGTTGGGTTTTCTTATTATATTATAATTCCTTTTTTTGGCACATAGTAGATAAAGATGCGTGGAGGACCTCCCTCTAAGATTGGGGGACCACTATTACTAAAAAATAGTTTACCATATCTTAAATTTTCTAATTTACTTGAGATTGATGCCAAGGATAATTATGGGAATGATTGGCAGCAATTTTTTCCAGAGATAAATAATAGGTAAGCATTTGGTTGACATTTGACTCTCAAGTATAGTGACCCCAATCTCCCTTCTAATTGTGAACCTTTCTTTCGCCTAATTTTGTTGTTTTTTTTGAGTTTAACCTTGACCTTCAGAGGATAGGACTAAATGTTTCTGGGATGGTCAGCGCCACCATTCCAAATTTTGGAGCTACAAGTAACCCCCACACAAACTTAATGATTGGCTACTGACAACGAGGAACTAAGGGAGTATAACCCCAATGAACTGGGTTTAATGATAGGACAGAGCTGGCCTCAAAATGGGTGTAGGTCTCTGGCCTACTGATGTAGTTAATCATCTGAGGGTGAGATTGCTTGCTACACTGTGGCGGGGAGTTGCTGCGAGAATTTGTAGTGAAAGGTAGATGGTGAAGGCAAAAGAGCAAGGTTCATTAGTCATCTTAGTATTGGTCTGGCACACTAACAGACTACCTCAGGTATGAATTGTAATACTTTTAACACACTCCTTAAAAACAGACGTCCTGAGTAATGTAAACAGGACCATTGAGCAGGGAATATAAATTAAGCGTTTTTTCCAACAAAGGGACTTTGTTAAAGGGAAACCTGAGGGGAGTCAGTTAGAAATCCTGGGTTCCCTGATCAAATCAATGGGTTCCCTAGGAGCCTCTTGGTGGGCTCATGAGGCGTCAGCCACCAGCAGTCTATATGACCATCCTCAAATTCTCAATATTTCTTAATGAAAGGCCATGAAAAACAAAAAGTCTAAAGATACTTGGTTATACTTGGTACATTGCTGGGGACAGTTTGCAGGTTGGCTGGCTCCACAACCCACCAAGCAAAAGTGGAATTGGAATAATGTTATAAACGAATAACCCAAGTCTATACTCATCACTGGAGAAAAAACAGCCATCCCAATGGAGAGTTAACTTAATCCCCAAGTTATTAGCGCCGGTCACACAAAACTCAACAAAATACTGTGAAACTATACCTACATAGTAAATAAATTTTAAAAATGCATTAATTCTGGGCGATCTTAGAGAATTACTCGTCCAAGAAAATTGGCACTTGTAATTTACCAGGCAATATGTAGTGGGCATTCATGCCGCGCCAGCCTCTGTCATCCAGTGGGCTAAACAACAGTTGCAAGTCATGGCGCTGACCACATCTCTGAATTAAAATGCATGATGAAGCGCAGAGGGCAGTTTCAACATCCAGCCAGCCTCTGGACATTTGCACATCACATTTTTGGGATTATCCCACACATTCTGGTATGGTTCATTTTTGTGTGGTTCAAGGCCCTTGGTTTTTAATGATGCAGCTGCAACTCAGTTGCAAGGTGTCACATTCTGATGGTATCTCAAAAATTAACACTTTAACAAACATTAATTTGGGCCGATGACCCTAACAACAAACTCAGCTACCCTATCCAATTAACTATGCACAAAATCAGCTTTTATCAACAAGAAATTACTCTGGAAGCAATACCTGAAATTCACTCTAAAATTACATGCGTTAATAACAACTAAAATATTACCATCTTGTTACTATATTAAGTGTTCTGGATAAATGGAAAAATTTGTATGTCAATCTCAAAATTGGCACAATTTCATTTTCACATGGACAGCCCAAATGGGAGTACTTAGTGCTATTGAAAGTCCTGATGACTCCCCCTCGGGTTGGGACCATCTAGTACTAAAAAAAGAAAGTCCTGATGACATCTCTTTCTGCTAAGCATCACTTTTCGAAAATCAATTTAGCCTGAAATTTAGCTCCACTAAAGAGATTTACGAAAATTATTAGCAATTATGGCGGGAAACCCCGCAAAAGAACCCGCAGGCTATGCCAAACGATCCAGCACCACCCCCAAATGAAGCAACCCTCAGTTACCCACCTCAGGGTCAACCAGAATCAGCCGCTCTCAAGCAGCAGCCATGAAAGCAGGCACCACCCCCAACCTGGAGCTACTTCAACTAGCGCCAGTTCACCTGATCGCACTTCTGCAACCTGCACGCCTAACAGCTCTGCGTGCGCTGCCTCCCACCAACCCTCTGGGCCCCCTCCAACCAAGGAGGCCATCACCCACGCTGTTTTGATGGCGTCTGCTCAGTTGAATGCAACTCAGCCCATCCAGGCATTCACCTCCCCCATTGTGTCAGCTAATTCAGCCCCATCTATTATTGCTGACGCCATGTCTCTGGCTCCCTCCATGAGGGGCGATACCCAGCTACCTGGCCCCCAAACCCTCAGATGTAAGGTTGGATTAGCCGCACATTCTGGTTCACTAAGCACCAAATTGGGACAATCTACTCTTCCCAATGAGGATTCAAATGGTTCGGATTTTGGAACTTCACACCAGTTCCAATCTCACCCGTCCCATTTAAATCCCGTAATTGGCACTTCTCAAGTCGGCACTTTATCTCCATATGCTGAAAACGACCAATTCACCAATCAGCCAGTGAGTTTTGCCCACGAAATCACAGCAAATACTCAGCTGAATTTACCCAAATAGATTGGGATGTGATGAAACATCGCCCTCCTCCCAATTGGCTGGAGTTAATTCCAATCTGAATGGGCCTCCCCAATTTAGCGAGGCCCAACAATCACCTGGCCCCCAAACCCTCGGATGTAAGGTTGGATTAGCCGCACATTCTGGTTCACTAAGCACCAAATTGGGACAATCTACTCTTCCCAATGGGGATTTAAATGGTTTAGATTTTGGAACTTCACACCAGTTCCAATCTCACCCGTCCCATTTAAACCCTATAATCGGCACTTCTCAAGTCAGCACTTTATCTCCTTATGCTGAAAACGACCAATTCACCAATCAGCCAGTGAGTTTTGCCCACAAAATCACAGCAAATACTCAGCTGAATTTACCCAAATAGATTGGGATGGTGATGAAAATCGCCCTCCTCCCAATTGGCTGGAGTTAATTCCAATCTGGATGGGCCTCCCCAATTTAGCGAGGCCCAACAATCCGCCCCTCGACTTAATATGACGCCAGCAACTGCTGTAACATTTCAGTAACAAGGGAACTCCGCAAACTTGTTCAAACCACCAGCTCCCACTCAGCCTGCGATTGCAGCCCAAAGCAAACACAAACGTACCAAAGGAGCCACTGGGGCATGGCAAAAACCTCTGGCACCAACGCTACCCAAAGCTGATCCCCGTGAAGTGGCATTTATTGCTGATGTTAAGAAGAAATGGGCCGAAACTAGAGCGCAAAAAGCTCTACCTCGCTCAACCCTCTCCCACGCATTTCGCCTTTAATATGGGCATAACCCTGTTGAATTCTATACAGAGGATTTCTTCTCATACTTTGCAGCGATTGCGGAGACATTCTCAATTAACACCACCATCCATGAATCAGTGGAGGGCCACTACATCGATGTGGGCTTCACTGAAGCTGCCTTGCTGACCATGCTGCCACCCTCCAGGTCATTATATCACGTGGATCTCTTTGCATCTCCCGCACATGCTCTCACCTGGAGAAAATTTCATGAGTTACTTTTTCCAACCTACCAACGACTGTTGATCCTGAGTCTCTTAAACTGGCACTCCATCGTGGTTTAATAAAGTTTGGGTCTGTTCTTTCAGTGGACTTTAGCGTCCCCTCTTACTATGCTCCCACTCAAAGAGCTCGCACTGCTAGGGCGTCGTTTATCCCCTCCCCCGCTGTATCCTGCAACATTGAGGTTATTCCTCGTGTGGCGGTAGTTGGGGCATGCCCTGAGATCTTTTTGTTGACCCTGATCAGGAGCGCCCCCGGTGTTCATGGCGTAACGCCCTTGGACACTTGTATAGTGGCTGCACAGCTCTAAAACAAGCCCCCTTAGCCACCCACCAGGGGCCTAAACCAGGCCAAAAACGATCCCACGTGGCTGCAGCAGCAATTCCACAACCCACACAATGGGTTCACGTTCAAGACCTGTCCCCAGAGGCCTTACGCCTATCAGTTGAAACAGCTAACCCCACTATTGATATGGGATACCTTCGCGCTCATGCCCCCTTCCAGTGGGCACCCCCTGCAATCTCCCAGAGTCAACTCCCTCTCTCACCAAGCTCAAGGCATCTCCCACAGGGTGCCCCTCATCAGCCACCCCCACTCAGGGCTCCGCGGCACCCCCACCAATCTCCACTAGCGATTTATCGCATCAACCCTCAGCTCCCAATGGAGCTATGCCCACCAGCATGGACTGGCAACCCACAGCCTGCAGTAGAAGTGCCACCTCAAAGAGTCCTACCCCAACCTTACAGTCCATTTCGCGCGGATCCTTTGCAGTGTTGGAGGAAGTGAATATGGACTCAGACTCATCAAATGGGGACACCGCGGAGGTCACCATTGAGCACCCTCAGGTCCTTCCCCTGCAACAAAGCGGGGCAGCAGCATCCTAGGCTGGGTCTTCGGGTCCTCCGCCACCCCACCCTCTCCTTCCCCTCAGAATTCTCGACGCTCCTCACGGATTGCAGCTAATAGTCAAGCTAAAGGACTCAAAACTAGCCGCCTCACAGCAGCAGGTTTAAGCGCTGGCAACCCCCAGGACATGGAGGGGAACAGCTATGAGTCTCCATGGCAGCACCCTGACCCTGAAATCGATCAACGCAAATGGGTTGCGGGACTTTAAGCGGAGAGCCCGCCTCCTCCGAAACTTCAGGTCAGCACAAATTGACATCGCTGCTGTCCAGGAGCCCCATATCCTCCCCCACAAACAATCTTCATGGAATAAACAGTTTGGAGGAAACTCCTTCTGGACAAACCATGCCGCCCTTATTGTTTTAAATCCCCAGGTTAAAACCCATTCTTTTTCACAATATCTAGGTGGCCGCCTCATACTGGCCAAACTCACCACTCCTGACTTCTCCTTCTTCGCTGCAAGCATCTACCTGCCTAATGCAGGTCAGGAGCAAAATCGGCTCTTGGAAGAGCTCGTCCAACTCAATCTCCCACGGAATACAGTCCTCTTAGGAGATTTCAACACAACCATAAGTCGCGTCTGTGACTCTTACCCCCTGCAGCAAAGTAACGCCCTGGATCAAGTCGCCTCCAGGATATCCTTCGCCTGAGTGGCTTTATAGATGCGCTTCCACCCTCCGCGTCTGGCCTGGGTTGCATGACTAAGATCCAGTATGATGGAGGAGCTTTCCAGTCAGCGTCATGCATAGATATGGCACTGATTAACCCCTGCTAATTTGCCGCGTCTCCTCTCCTATCTCTCGTGACAACCATCTGAGTGATCACAGGTCACTCACCGTTGTCCTCACCACTACACTTAGACCGTCGCGTAGGTTCTGGCCTAGGGGTTGCCCCAGCTCTTCTCAACAACCCCTTCACTAAGGAGAAGCTGTCTATGACCATCCGGGATACTCTCACCTCCCCCCACCCCACCTGCTTGACCACAAGGCTAGATGGGCGGTGACCAAGGAGGGCATCACCCGCGTTGTTTACAACTGTGCCAAAGCCCATATGACTGAAGCTCGCGCCAGAGTCAAAAGGGCGGAAGCCAGAATCAGACATCTGCAGCGAAACTGCCAGCTTCCCCCTCTCCCAGATGGTTGGAAGACTGGGAAGCGGCGCAGGAAGCACTCCGCTTGGAGCTCACACTGCAGGAAGAACGGGCAGCAAACTTTACAACATCTCATTACTATGCTCAATGGGAACGCCCCACCCGCTTCTTCTTTCAGAAACAGAAAGCCCGGTCAACACCGCAGGATATTACTGCACTGAAGATTGGCACTACAACACTTCGGATAAGGAGGAAATCACGCAGGAACTACACCGCTTCTACTCCAGCCTCTTCAATGCCACCCAGGTGGACCCATCGGACATCCAAGACTTCCTGTGGCGGGCTCCAGAGCCGCCCATTAACCCACGGGCTGATGAGGCTCTACTGGCACCTATTTCCATCCAGGAGGTGATGGAAACCCTTCTGAAATCCCCACGGCTAAAGCTTCAGGCCCAGATGGAATACCCTATGAGGTGTACCTTCTGGAACCTGCGGTGAAATCCAGAACCCTCCGCGACCTCTTCGCTGCACTCTTGGTGAATGGCGAGGTCCTCCCCAACTCCAGAGGCTCAATCACGACCCTCATTCACAAGAAGTCAGACCGTGAGAACCTGGCGAACTGGCGCCCCATAGCATTGATCAACACAGACCACAAGCTCTTCACAAAACTTCTGGCCAACCGCATCATTAAATGGGTGTCACCTCGTCTCTCCCCATCCCAGCACGGTTTTATTCCGGGAGGTCGTTATGGGACAAATATAATGACCTTCACGTGACTTTGACTGCTAACTCTAGTAAGGTGAATGGCTTTGTGGCTCTCCTGGATATGGAGAAAGCATATGATCGGCTAGCCTGGAAGCATATTGATGCTTCCCTGGCCCGCTTCCATCTCCCTCGCAGCTAGGCGCTAGATATCAGCGCTCTATGACTAGCTCCACACCAGAGTTCTGGCGCCAATGGGTTTTACAGTGGCAGTACCAGTTGGACAAGGTCTCCGGCAAGGGGACCCCCTGAGCCCTATCCTTTTTAACATCACCCTTGACCCTCTCTTGGCCTCCTTACAGGACAAGCTAACAGGGATTCTGGTCCCAGGTAAAGCCCCCACACGCACCATGGCATTTGCAGATGACACTGCCATTGCATTCAGCTGCCCTGGGGATGTCTGCCCTCGCTGCTGTGACCATTGAGAGGTACACCAAGGCGTCCAACGCCATGGGCAACACCTCCAAGACAACAGTTGTACAGGTTGGCTCCCCCACCTTCCCCCCACCATTTGGTATTGAACCTGAGCGCGGTACCTTCCGTCACCTGGGCGTTCTCACCAACCAACAAGGAGTTGCGCTAAAAGACAATGAGGACTTGCTCCTCGCAGCAGTTAACTCCAGGATTGCCAGCTGGAACCGGCGGCACATCACCCCCAGGGTCGAGCTCTGATGGCCAATGTGTTCCTCCTCTCCAAAGTCTGGTTCCTAGCGCACGTCTGCCCATTCACAGATGCCTTTTATACGCGGCTCAATGTACTCATCCGCTGTTGGATCTGGGGCCTAAACCATCCACCAATGGCCCTCACAACCGTTGCCTGACCCTGCAATGAAGGGGGCCTAGGGCTTCTGGACACGCGATCCCACGCCACCACAATCTTCCTGAAGTTCCTATGGCCGATTGTCTGCTGGGACGCGACCCCCATGACCCAATGAGCGCCCGCCCTCCGCCAGTCAGTGTCAGCAGCTCTGGGTCTTCCTAGAGCATCTCTGACCTCATTAGGGGAGTGGCTCACAAACCACCCAGGCCATCGCCTAAAACTATCCTCATCCCCCTACTGGAACCAGGCTCTCCTTGCCCTGAATTGAGTAGGCACGCGGATCTATCATGCCTTCCCATACAGAAGGGAAGGCCCTGGCCTCAGCCCCCATCGCCATGCAATTGTGCACAATGGACAAGTTGTCACAACTCGCCTCAACCCCCAGGATCGTCCTCCCATCCGCATAAGACTCCTTGAGCTCCTCCCTCCCTCCGTGAGATTTGACCTTAAGGAATTGTGGAAGGACGTCTATCACCCCATCCTGTCAGCAAAGGTGTCCAACACCTTATGGAGGGTGCTTTACTGTTCATACAGGACAGGGGACCGGACTGGCCCTACCTTCCAGCACCGAAGCTGCCCCCGCTGTGTGGAGCCTATTGACTCCCACCTCCATCGTTTTTTCACCTGTCCAAGTGTCGCCACATTTTGGCCAAAGGCTCGCGCGCTCCTCCATGCTCAGCCCTGGTCTGGACATCCTGTGCAAGACCTCATGTTCGAGCAGACATTGCCTGGTTGCCACTGACCCCTCCGTGTCCTCGCCTATGCCACAGCCATCTGGACCATCCATAACTCCTTCCTTCGTGCTGCCTTTGACCAGCAGGTGTGGACCCTTCCACACATGATCACCCACTTTCAGGTACACTTTGAGATGGCCCTGAAGGTCTGCACTATGTCGCCAACCCTTTCCGCTCAGTTGTCACTGCAGCACGGCTCTGGCGCGCAAACCCCCTCCCTTTCTCGATGCCTCCTCCCTCCCCTTCCCTCGCCTCAGGCTCTTAGGAGCCCATGCATAAATTAATAAACATCGATGAATCCCCCTTGGGTTGAGACCATCTAGTACTAAAAAAAAGAAAGTCCTGATGACTTCCTGATTAGGGGTATCAAATAACCTTAAATTGATGTAAATTTCCCTGGAAACTACATGCTGTCAGCAGTATGATGAAACTCAAATAAGGTTGACCTTAGGACAAACGTGCACATTTGAGTTACAATCTTTGTACCTGAAACCTTCCCAATTTTAATAAGTATTTTGTCACCAATAGTCTTAGTAAAAGTAGGGTCAATTAGTTCTTAGGCTGAACTGAGATGAAAAATATTATTTGAGGAAAACCACATGCTTTAAGTATGGCAATGATACTCCTAAAGATATAAATATCACCGCCTGTGAGTAATATTATTTTCAAATTAAAAAATTAGATCACCAAATACTATCTTTTAAATAATAGATATATTATTTTAATTCTCATTACATGGTTTTTTATCAGAGTTATTCCTATTGAAAGTGTTGACAAGCTGTTAGGACAGAAATCACCAGATTGTGCATTTGCCTGCATCTTTAGAAATTACTAAAACTTTATAAAAATCAGCATAAAATAGATCAAGAAAAGCATATAATTTTTTAAATCTAGTGAGCTTCTAAAAGGTTGATATACATAAGACACTGACTTAAAAGCGAGGTTCTTTTGGCCAAACTTCTTCCCAATTAAACGTTCAGTATTATAATAAACAAGTGAGCGATCCTTAAATCTTAACAAATGTCACAATGCCAATGAGGCGTTTTGAGGCTGAGATTCTCACAGGTAAGAAAATATAAAGGCATAAAACTATAATTATATAAAATGGAACTAAGTGAAAATGAAACTGGGCCTCTATTTCTTATGAGAAATAAGGGAGAACTTCTGGTGGGAAGAGGGAAACTCATTCTTAAAATAAAATAGTAGTCATGCAAGATCTATGTGAATTACTTGATTTATTAGGTGTTGGAGCCTAATGAGTAACAACATCCCATAAATCTGCTCTCCGCTTGATTGGAGCCTAAATTTTTAGCAAATTCACCAAAAATATTTAGTTATTGAAAGATACCCCAAATAGCATTGCTTCAACACTAAGTCTTGTAGGAGCGTAAGGTTTAAAATTGTTTGCATAAAAGATCTCCTAAGTACAAACCTTAGAATTCTTTATGCACATTCCACCACTATTACATCACCCCCTCAAATACATAATATCCTGGGCCATGCAAACCAGGACTGTTGAAGCATGATAGCTTAATCAATCAATTTTCTAACAGGTGACCATATGATAGAAAATCCTTAGGAGTCAGTTAATGATCCAGAATTTTTAATCAAATGGACAGATTCCCTGGAAGTCTCCTAGTGGTCTCATGAAGCCTCAAGAAACTCAGTCTAAATGTACACCCCAAAACTTTCATCCTTCTATTGGAAGGTCATACAAAACGTAAAAGACTTAAGAATCTATGGATATGCTTGGGACATCATTGAGACAATCTTGGAGGCTGGCTGTCTCCACAACCCACTAAGCAAAATTAGACTGGAATGATGTAATAAAAAATTATCAGAGACCTCATTCACCACTACAGCAAAATAGCTATCCCAATTTAAGAATAGTCTCGGTCCATAGAAATTTGCGCTGGTCATGAAGACCTTGGAGAATTACAATTTGAATTATACCTTTATAGTTAAGCTCAAAAATGCACTTATTCTGGTTGAACCCAGAGAATGACTCACCTGAGAAAATTGAGCAGAAAAAGCTTTAACAGACCAAGGAGTAATGGCATTTTCGCTGTAAAAAGACTCTGTCACTCAGTGGGATATGCACAATTGTGAGTTATGATGATGAATCACACGATGAATCATGATGCAGTATCAGGTTCAAAGGGCAAATTTACATGCCCTGTTAGACTCCTGATACCCACGCTTTACGTTGGTGGGCTTCAGCCCATACTACTTCATAAAGTTCCTGATAAGGGAGGTTCAATGTCCTTGGATAACAATGCACCAGCTGCAACTCATTTGCAAGGCACAGCAATATTGGGCAATCTGAAACTGAATGTCTCACAGTTAAATCAAATTCAAAGGTATAAATTTAAGTGTAAATAAAACAAAGTGAAAATGTGAATGGGCTTTTTTATGGGAAATAATAGTGATTTCTAGGTGAGGAAGAGGGAGTGCATCCTTAACATGAAATTAGTATCTTTAAAAGAGTTATTTGAATTAATTTGATAAATTAGGAGTAATAATAACAAATACCCACGTTTCAGCAACTTGCTAGCTGGTGGATCTGGAGCCAAGTATTTTTAGATTTGCAAATTAATTTCTTTGAAATTTTAAATCTACAGCTTGACAATTAAGGCTTTACAAAGCTTAAAGGATTTCAGTGATTGGCACAACAGATTTCTCAAGTACCAAGCTTAGGAATTTCCATGTACAATGTGTCAAGTGGTATAACTGGTTTTACAAAAAAATTATACAGACAAACCATCACATAAATATTCTAATAATTTAATACATCCAATTATAACCAGAAGCAATAAAAGTTATTGCCCAAAAACAACATTTTTGGGCTACGATGACTTGTCCTTGAAAGATAAAGAAGTTCTCAGAATGGTCTCAGACCAAATGAGTAACTTATGAGAGCTGGTTGGTCATCTATATTCTATTTGATATAGAAATCTTTTTTATTAATTAAATCCCAACTTGCCAAATTCTATCATTTTTTTACTTAATACTTTATAATTTGAGAATTTTGGGATTTTTTGGTGTTTTTTGTACTATTGAGTGCCGAAGTCTTTAATTTTAGGCAGGGTTTCCCACCCACATCCTACAATAACCCTATGAGATCCTCATTAAATTTTAAAGTCGCTCTGTTTATATACTTGAATTAAACTATCTAACTTGCTTTGGTGATTTACACCAGGAATATCACCATATGTCCCAATGATACTTATACTGGTTATCATACCAGATTTTTTTTTGAGGCTGGTCAACTTTAGTATTAATACATAAAAGATTTGGGGCAGTAAGTGTAAGTATAGAATGGAGGACACACCCCAAGATCTGATATAAAACTTTCCTGCACAAGATCTGATAGTCTGGGATTACATGATCTAACTTCACTAATTTGCTTGGCTGGACTGAGGCATGGAGCGTGACTCCACATATATTAATATCCTCTTATCGAGGAAATTTTTAATTTTGCCATGACTGGATTTGAACCTGCATTGTGAGGGGCGATAATAGGACACCATCACTACTATGGTAGCACCCCCTACAATACCTAATTTTACCATACTGATGTCAAAAATAATTTCTAGTACTAATCCTTGTGATACAAGCTTGAAGCTAAAAGTTGATGGTCTAAAGGAGATCTCTTTTTCCTTATTTGTTTATCAATTATATATAAAAAAATTAATTTCTTGACTTATGTAGATTAAAGAAGAGCATGTGAAATGAAGGGAATTATCAGTCTTTCTTACTCTTGCCTCTTATGGCAAAGGATTTTACTATTAGCATCTAGGTCAGTGGTTCTCATTTTGGTTTACAACTTTCCATAGGGGTTTTTAGAGCCTCTGAGGGGGTCCAAGGCAGCCTAAGTTTAATTTGGGAAAGTATGGACAATGTTAGGGGGTTAAGAAATGTTCATTAAATTTTATCATAATCATGACCCAGTTTATACATATAAATGTTAAGGATGTCAAAAATAGATTTTAGCCATTTTTATGCCCTGATTAGAGAATAATTATAGAAGCTACATAAACTGCAAGTGGATCTAGATAAATTTCTCTCTCGTTGCAATCACTTTAGCAACTTAGTCAATTCAAGTCTGATTCTAGTTTGATAATCTTACAGAGGAGATTAGTCTGCGCCCATGTCAGGGAGCAGTTGGGAAAGTAAGGTAAGAGGAGCAGGTGGTAGGCCCACAGCCTCAAATGTTTGGAAACGCCTGGAGAAACTGGCGGAATAGAAAAAAATATAAAAAAAACTGGCGATCACTATTTCCCCAGAAATCCTCACTTGGTAAGTGCAATGCAACCAGTACATCAACACACCGCACTCCCAACCACTCTCATTGGTGGAATACAGAGTCCGTGTGTTTCTAGATATCCAACAAACAGCTCTATGGGAAAAATTTTGTGGGGATGTGCACACTTTTTTCCAACCGCAGTGTATGTCACACCTCACTCCAATTCACGCGGTTGGCTGGACCTCAGTATCAAAAACAAGGAGGCAGCTGATGAAGCTGCTGTGGTGAGCATAGTGATTGACCTCCCTGAAGGGCAACAGGTCGTCAAAACCAAATGCACCAGATGGACAAAATCAAACTAAATAATCCTCACATTTGACTTTTTGCCTACTACGGTAAAACGTGCCATTTTGGAGCAACACCTGAAAGATGGTCTCACCGTTTACAGCGAAATACAATCTTTCAAGATGCAATGCTTTATGCTGATGCCACACCTTTTCACCGGCAAAGCCATCGCAGTTCTGACCCCAACTGAGGAGATTGTGAAGGACCTAACCCAGATCCTGCACTCCACATATATCAATATTGAAGGGCATACCACCCACCCTTTCCAGGTAACCATGGACAGCGCGCCCCCCCATCTGCACCCACTGTGATGTTTTCAGTCATAAGGCACATGCATGCCCCACCAAGGAGGGCATCACATTCCAAGAGCACCCCTCAGCGGCCATGACCAATGGGGAGGCTCACTATGAACCAACCACCAGTACCAAAGAGGCCTTCCCGTGGGGAGCACAAGGCTGCTACCTACTGGTAAAACCTATTTCCCCGCAAGAGCAGAAGAAGGCCAAGCAGGCCTGCAGGGCCGCGGCCAAGGAAGCGGCCAAAGTCACCACCGCTATCCCACACTCCCAACGCCAGGAGGACATCAAAACCTTCGTGGTGGAAGCAACTTGGGAATCCATCAACCAATCAGATTTGGAAGCCCATGCCAATTGGGCCACCCAATCTGAGGATCTGATGGGCAACTCAATTTCACCTGATCTTTGCAACCAAGCTCTAGTCAAAACTGACTTGGTCTCAAACCTACCTGAAAAAAAAATTTGACCTGCTTGATGGTGCACAGAACTCATCCGCACCACAAAAAATTCGTCCAACATTGGGGAAACAAAAAGTGAAGGCAAAAGCCAATGTGAACCTTCGTGCTAAAATCAACAAAACTACCGATAGCATTGCTGCAAACACTTGTGCTGCTGCGAAGGCCTGTGGGGATCTAGAGGAGGCTAGTGGCCCAGGTGCCCACCCCATCGCACCTAAGGTGTGATGGGGAAAACCTTCACTTTAGGGACGTTGAATTTTGCCAGACTCAAGGCCTCGCCATCTAAGGCTAGGAAACTGAGTTTTTTACAAAATAATTTACCCGTGGATATCCTGGATATCCAGGAGTCCCACTGTCCACAAGGTTTCGAGGATGCTTGGAAAACCATGCTCCTCCCATCCCTATCCTTTTGGTCAGAGCACTGTTGGGTGCTAGTTCAGAAAAACAATTTTTTCAAATTTTTATCATCAGAATCCTTCCTCAATGGCTTAGTCCTTGTTGTCACTTTCTCGTGGGCTGACATGGCACATGCTATTGTCAACATCTACACCCCAACCTGTTCATGAGAATGTCAGGAATTTTTCTCATTGGTCAAATCCCTCCCGTTACCCCCAGACCCTTTCATAGTCAACGATATGAACTTTTGGCTAAACACACCAACAGACCATTGGCCTTCCTCCTCCCATGCCCTCAGGGTCACGTAGAACTTTGTATTCTAAAGGCCACCCTTGGGTTAATGGATGCGCTGCCGCAGCGAGCCCTGCTCCTTGAAAACATGACGCGCCCCCACGTCCACAACAGCCAATTAAGGTCCATGACCCGCATAGACCTTATCCTTACACTTGCGAAATTTCAACCCCACATTCCCCACTTCAAAACAACAAAAATCGAATTCTTTGACCACCGGCTGGTCTTGATAAGCTACCACCTACCTGTCACAGTGGCTAAGGCCCCACATTGGTGCAAACTCCGCCCTCCCAAACTTGCGTCGCCAGGATTTTCCACTTAGGTGTAATCAGCAACTTTGGAAAAGAGTTTGTTACACCATTTTTCTCGACCCCATCTCCACATGGGCAGCCTTCAAAGAGGATACCATCCACTACTCTCGCCACCTCTCCTCTCAACGCTCATGAGCCACATTGGCCATCATCTTGCGCGCTCTGGCAGAGTTGGCACACCTGGAGTCCAACATCCCAGCCACAGGATACAGCCCTGCATGGGGCCAGAAGTGGGCGGAGGCAGCCGCCCACCTCAACGCGCTCGAAAGGCAACACAAACATTGGGTTTGTGTTCAGTACAGGGCCAAACACATTACAGAGGGCAACAAGTGCACCGCATATTTTTTTTAAAAAAATTTCTGTACCACACCAGAGCGTGGCCTGCACACAGGTGTGAAGATTGGATGATTCCATTGCGGATACGCCAGCTGAAGTGGCAATCAAAACACAAAAGTATTACTCCGAGTTATACCAATCTGATCCAATTCAGCTGGCTGAAGTGGCGGAATTTCTCGACCAAACCCACATCTGCACTATTTCCTGATACCCAGAAATAATATATTTGATTACTCCGAACTAATTATGGACAGCCATCCGCGGTGCACTAAACTGGAAATGGCCAGGCCCAGATGTTATTCCATATGAATTCTATAAAAATTACTTCAAATATATATCCTCACTACTGCTTGCCTCACTTAACCAGAGCCTTTAGGAAACGCGCCTTCTACCAGGAGGACAAGAGGCCTTCACCATCACACTCTTTAAGAAAGGGGACAAGCTAGACTTAGCCAACTGGCGCCCCATTTCTTTAACTAACAAGGATACAAAAACTTTAACAAAAAATATGGCTAACCATTTAGAGATTGTAGCATCTGCCACCATCTCCCCAGAAGAATTCAGTTTAACACCCAGAAGGTCGATTTGGGATAACGTGCACTCTGTGGCTAACGCATGCCAGTCCACAGCCTCTGGGGCACTTGTATTCTGGACCAACAGAAGGCCTATGATAGAGTAGACTGGGAATACCTCAGGGCCTGCCTCCATCAATTCCGCTTACCCCCTTGCTTCATCAACTGGGTGATGCTGCTCACGGAATCTGCAACACTGGCATTACGTGGCCCCGGCTTCCTAACGGAAGTAGTCCGCCCTCAAAGGGGCTTGCGACAAGGGGACCCCCTTAGCCCACTCTTATACAACTTCAGCCTTGACCCACTACTTTGAAACGTGAATGCCCAACTCACTGGGGTCCATGTGCCAGGCCAAGCCCCAGTCAAGATGATGGCGTTTGCAGACAGCTGTGTGGTTGGGGTGTCCAATAATAAAGATGCACGCGCACTTGAAGCTCTCATCCAGGAGTATTCCTGGGTAAGTAACGCTGCGCTGAACGCTTCCAAAACCGAAATCATCCTGATTGGTCGGTATCAAACCTGCTGGGCCCCAGCAACCAGTGCCCAGCCTGGCCCATCTTCTCACACATGTGCTCGCCCTCCCAGCTCACCCCACACCGCCTCACTGGTGCTCCCCTTCGTGCCACGCCCTACCATAGGGCGGGTCCGCCATCTAGGCGTGTGGGTGGAGGCAGGCGGGTACACATCAGCAGTAATGGTAAGTCTTATTCTAGACAACGTAACAAAGCGCATCGGCTCCCTCAGAGCCCACCCTACTTCCCTTACTGGCAGGGTTGTTTTAGCAACTCTATGCTCCTCTCCAAAGTCTGGTTTGGAGCCCACGCCAAGCCTTCTCCCCAAGATTTTTCAAATCCTTGTATGCACTGCTGCAAGGATGGCTTTGGTCAGGCCGCCCACCACCAGTATGGCTAGAGGTCATGTTTGGCCCTCATCATGGTGGCATGGGCCTGCTTGACTTCAAAGCCCATGCTGCCAAGATCCTGGGCACCTGGATTGCGGCCGTCACCGCCCCTATGCTCCCCTCCAAACACTGGTCCCGCGCGGCCTGCTCCAACTTCTCCCGCGCCTTGGGCCTCAACAATCCATCGAACCCCTAACTCCCTGATGAAATACCTGGCTTCACACCCATTGGCCACAGGTCCCCACGGGACTAAAACCCACTACAAACGAATCCTCCTCTCCATGCGGAGCGCTGAGTGGAGAATTTGTATTAGTGGATACACAGCCCAGAGAGGCCGCCCCTCTCCTCAGTTCACACAAGAGGTACAGGGGCTACCCATCCAAGATGGCGTGATCCTCACACGGCCCCATATCCTATCCAGTGTGGACTACCTGGACATGATGGACATCCCTTACTCCATTGAGACCCAAAAAACTATCTGGAAATATGCACACCATCCTCTGTTCTAGCCTCAAATCTGTTCCCATGTGTGGCGCTGCCTGAGGCGGGTGTACCATATGGATGAGCGCTCTAACGCTTTACACTCATCCTGCGTTGTGTGTGGCCAGTATGGAACGCTGTTCCGCCTCCTGGAGAAGTGTCCTACCTCTAAAGTGATATGGCGCGAAGTTCAACGTCTGCTGGGCCAGGATCAAACACATCCCTTCAGTCTGTCAAGAGATATGTTTACTTTATCAATGGCCTCCCCCTTCCACCCTCCCTCCGTGCTCTGGTGGTTGCAATCGCCATGTGGACTATTCGAACTATTGTCTTGGATGCCATCGCAGGCTCCACCACAACCCTCCCAGAAGCTGTCCACAGATTCCAGTCTCATTTGGTGGACCACTTTCAGGCGTGGATGTTTGGATACCTCCCACTGCGTCACCAACAGCTGGTCTCCTCCTGGTTCCAAGTTTGGTTCATCAAATCATACCCTTTCCTCCACACGTGTTCAATTGTGGCTAGGGCCCCTTCACACGTTCCCTCCCCCTCCCCATAAGTGGCGTTCCCGCTGGCAACAAGAGATAGCATCGCTTCTCTGGGGTGCCTTCCCTGTTACTAAGCTTTGTCTCTTTTGGGTCAAATTTGGAAGTTTTCGTCCCATGGTCGGCCTTCCTCGCAATAAATTTAGAATTTTTACATAAACTGCAAGTGATGACAAACATCACAAAATTGATTTTGGCGACTGTGTCCACTAAACTATTTATAAAGGTTTGGACAGGAATGGTCCACAAGCTGTTGATTGCTTTCCCAACTTCCTAAGCAGTATGATTTTGATTTAGTGTATTTAAAATCCACATCATAATAAAGAGATACTAAATGCAGATTAGTGGCTATGTAACTTACAAGTGTTAATTACAAGCATCTAGATGAACATAGATATCTCGTATAATCCCACAAGGATAACAAACTACATAAAAAGTGATGTGCTTTTGTATTTTAAAAAAATTACTATATACTGGTTGAGATTCTTATGACCTCACACTGCATTTAACTTAAAGAAACCTAAGCCATAAGAGAATTGCCTTAATTGTTGAGAAGAATAGATTATATCAAATTTTGAAACATATGGTGCAAACAATACCAAAAATTGTGAGTTTGAATTCTTTGAGTTTGAGGTATAAGGAATATTACGCACAATGGAATAAAAGGCACAAAATTACCCCAAAAGGATGAGGTGCAAAGGACATCAATATGCTGCCAGCTTCTGTCACCCAGAGGGCTTCTCAGGGCTGCGCTCAAATGGTGCATAAGCAACTTTGGCACTAATGCAGGCTAAGTTTTGGTGGGCTCATGCAACGCCTAACTCTGGCCATCCGCACCTGCCATATAAATAGGTAACGCCCTTGTATCAGCCTAAGATCCCTGTTGGAACTCGCCCTTTTCTTGGATAAGACTCTTACTAAGGGTTACAACTCATAAATATTCAGTTATTCTGAATGCCAGATTATGCTACTCATTAAGTTAATTTGAGAGAATATGATGTATTGGGGATCATCCTTGATAACCTTTTTTATATATTTTAAATGATTTACCAATCTAATATTATTAGGGATTGATCCCAATAGCAATTCATGTTTAAAAAATTACCAGAGGCTAAAGTTGGGGATAATCGATCATTCATTTATTTTAATCATTAATTCTAAAGTATATATTTTATTGGCAAACAAAGCCAAGAGTTTCGCTGAGCTAGGCACTCATTTGCTAAACATCTCAAAGTAACTTACATCTTTACCCCCTGCTTACCTGATTACTCTCCTCCTACTTTTATAATCAGTAAGTTAAATAGTGCAAGTCTCTATCCTAATAAGCTTGTAGCTAACTTACTATACCTAATATTATATGTCTTATTTACTTAATCAATTCTTAACATGGCTCAAGATACTGTACTTAAGGGAAACTTTTGCCCCTCTCTCTTAGGCAGTGTGATATACTAAGAATAACGCATCCAACATTATGTTGAAATTCTGAATTGGAACCAAGAAAACACTACAACTAGCCAGCTTTCTGACGAGTGAAGCTAACTACAAAGGACCCCTTTACACCCCTAAGCTTACATCCTTTACCTTGGTGAAGAACACTCTTATCTGATGATTTAATTAGGAGGTGGCTTATAGCCACTTTTTGGAAACAAGTGCCAACCGCTTATCTGCGCTGAGCTAAGCTCCTGAGAAGCTTTGCATGATGTTAGGCCTACATCTAAAAAAACTTTTTGAAACTGTTGAACCTCCTATTATTTGGTTAAGCTTATCTTTCATCTGTAGAAGAGAGCCTCTCAACCCAATAAGGAGGCTGTCACCACTCGTTTTTATCATGTGAACCTATGGAACCTAACAGAGAAAATAAGTTTCAACCTTCTGTTTTCCAACTAAGGATCCCTGCGAAGACATCAGCTTACTTGATAAGCTCTTCAAAGCGCGCTTTAGTTATTACCTAGTACACCTTAATGACTCTGAGATCACAGTCAATAAGGAGAAAGGCGTAGATCATATTGGATTCCTCAAGGGTACACTAGACCGTGCTTGTTTTGCATTGATCTCTTGGAGCTAATCATTCTCTCACTGTCTCATCACTAAACTTGAAACTCTTATCGGTAGTAATTTTGAACTCAATACCAGCTAAATTATGGATTGATTAAAACACTACATACAACATGATCATACCATTCTCCCTGACAATTCTGAAGAAAGTGGATCTAAAATCAGCGATTGAGTTAATCAGAGTTGGCTCCTGATTAATCCGCCTGGCATTGATGGTTAAAACATTTATTGTTAAAACAGGTAGATTTTCAAATTATGCTCCTCATCAAATTAATTTGTGGCTTTTTTGTAAGCCTAGATTTAAATCAGGGTCCTTATTTAATTGACTGAGCCATTTTGATAGATTCCAAATATGCTTCTCATTAATTTGATTAATCTATCTTAACAATCAACCATTTATAAATAATTAATCACCAAGTGTGCTCCCCATCAAATTGGTTCAAGCAATTCCAACCTCTCAGCTGATTTTAATTTATCAGGGATTATACCCTATAGCACTTTATATTCCAGTTTACCGCAACTGATGCTGAGGATAGATTAACAAAAGTGTTATTACAGTGTTTCCATTAGACCGCTGAACTAAAATAGTTTGTTAATTACTGGTGTTTGGTCAAGTCCTAAAAGGAAACGCTGAATTAAAATAGTTGGTAAATCCCATGAGGGGACCACTAAACCATATTCACTGTCTAAGTTTGAAAAATGAACCTCATAACCAGAATAGGGTAAAAATGGACCTCTTAGATTACTTATATGTTAGGTCCCATTTCAATATGTATATATATATAAGCTTATATTGTTGGTGTAATGCTGAGTTCTCTGATAATAGAGCAAACATTGGCCATTCCGCCACATATGGTCTAGTTACCAGTGACTCAATGCCATAGTTAACATAAATTATATTTTTGAACTGTGCCCCTTATTAGTCTTGAGTTGAGTTAATTCAAGGACTGCTGGCGGCTTGATTCTAAGTATAGCCAAAAACACATGTTGGGATTTTTGCCCATATTCCTAGCCTGCTAGATTACCAGGGATCGCTGGGGGAAATTTCTCTAAGGAAAAGTGAACTGGAATTTTTTTGGCCCAAGTTTTGAAGTAATTACGTTCAGGGGATTTGTGATATTTGCCTATTCATATCCAACAGAGGACGATCCAGATGATTACTTAAGATCTCATCAGGTGGAGTTGCCAACAAAATAGGGGCATCAGATAGTAATTAACTAACAGGTGTACTGATTGGGATCAGTTGGGTTTCATCACTGACCAATTGGGAATAAATAGCAAATTGTGAGGTGAGTGATGCTGCCTGCAAGTAGCAAATTGATTGGTTGGTTTGCGACCTGCCTTATAAGTAATAAGTCCCATTAACTAAGCAGGTCGCTAGCCAAATATGGTTGGTTCTCTTGGACCCAGAGGAAAACGTTAGGGAAACGTTTTCTGACCCTTTCCTTTTAGGTCTCGAAGATGTCCAACAAAGGAATTTTAGCCAGGATGGGGAAGACCATCGCTGCTGAGATAAGGATGGGTGATTCAATGGAAATGGCTGCCGTTTCATCAAAGAGGTGTCAACTGAGGGTTAGATGAATAAATCCCCTCTATAAATTCCCTAGGATTCACTATAATAAAAAACAGATAATACAACAGATAATTAGTTCATATTACAGATATATAGTTCTATAGTTGTTCATCCAGTATATAGTTTAAGTAGTAAACTATCATCAGCTTCCATTGTGCTATTCTTCTCAAGGATATTATTACTGAGTACAATAATTGGAAGACTCTTATAGAAAAGACCAAAGATCTGAGCGGGGATCTAGAGAAAAGGAAGTACAATCTGGGATTGCTGCCAACTGTGTGTTGGACTGAAGAGATTGTCACCAGGGAATCTCAGCGAAGATTGGGTTGGATAAAATGAGGGAACCTATCCCTATTATTATGACATCACAAGTATTTAATCAGGAATACTGGCTGAGCATTAGGCCAAAATATAAAAATTCATAATCGACTACAAATAATAGTCATCATACTATTATCATATAATAATCTATTATACTATACAACATGACAAAGTGCACAAGGAAATCAAGCCTGTGCAGTAAAAAGGTTACTAGGGTTATTTGCCAATAATAACCATCAAGTAATTTTTTACAAGTTGGTGCTCACTACAGGGGGAGTTGAGTTGAAGAATTTATAAGAATGTTGTACAAAGATGATTTACACAAACTGTGGACTGAATTAGCCACTGTACCAGAAGCCCTAAACTCAGAGGACCATCAGGAATTTGTGCCTATGGAAGAACGAGTCGCCAAGATGGAGGAAGGGATAGATAATGTTTCAAGCTTCAGGAACGAGTTACTTGGGAAAGTAAATTAATTGAAGAAGAAAGAAGGGGACCTCGTATGAGAGGTCTTATACCTGAAAATGGAGCGAGAAGCGGATCATATTATACAAGAAATTTTGGTGTGGATATAGAGTGATTAATCAAACAAGTGGAGGAACTTAAAGCTCACAAATGTGCTTATAAGCCAGATACAGCAAGCGATGCTGAAGGAAGAAATCCTTGCACGATACTTGGGAAATTGAATTTCAAGGAACATGCCACCTGCTTTTGCTGCCATTTTGGAGATAATGATAAAGTCACTTGTCATGATTCTGATATGACTGCACAATAACCATGGGACAGTAAGGGCGAAATCTGCCAAAATGATATCAGTTGTGATTATTCAAGTGCCTCAAGATGAGGCAACATTGGGATATAATGGGTTTTTATTGGATATAACAAGAATCATTCGATTGCCTCTATATAAGGCAATAAAGTGATAATGCAATGTCAATATTTGATGAATATGAACTAAATTGCCTACAATTAGGGCGACAGAGGATTAAAGAATAACAAGCCAAATTTGAGGAGAATTAGCGGAATAGAATAGCCCAAGCCATGAGAGCAGTATCGCCTGAAGCTGCTGTATATAAGCAAGATGGGTGATTGAGAGAGGCAAGTTTTAATAGTAGAGAAGAAATGGGACAGCGAAAGATAGTAGTATTTACTAAAAATAAAGAATGAGCTGTGTCAATTGCTCCTATTTTTAAGTATATTTTCAAGTGTGTCCGAAGGACCAACAATCCTCACATCATCTGTCTGTTGCTCAGTGGGTTTGACCTGTACAGACAACATGACGGATCCTAATGATACTGTTCGAATTTATAACGGTGGTGCTCACTACAGGGGGCCCATTGATCTACCACCTAACACTCCGGAACTCCAGTCGCCAGCCATGCCTTACACAAGCTGTGTTGCTAAGGAATCTTCATGGAACACTGCACCAGCTGGACTGAGGAATTCAAACTTACCTTAGACACAGTGCTCAAAAACCAAGACGAACTTCTTCAAGAACAAGATGCTGCCATGCACCAACTTGATAGTACATTTAGCCAAATGAAAATCTTGGGACAACAAAACAAATAACTCACCAACTGATTGAATGATACCACCAATTGGCTGCTATGCACAGCATCATATGAGGAAGATTATGACGCTGGTCAGAGCTACTACACCCAGGGTGGTAGTACCAGATACGAATACTACTTGGAACAACACTTCCCTAAAGTAATGGCGGTACTGCCCATGGTAGAAAGTCACACTACCCTGAAGTGGCGGACATCCCAACTCCTGCTAATCCAGCTCCTTATTGAGAAACCCCTTTTAGATCTTAAACCATTCCTCAGTATGGCCCAAAACCCAATGAACAGGATGAGGAGGTTAATATAAAAAAATTACCTCCGTTTGACCGCAACAAGAACATTCATGGGCTCTTCAAATGGTTTGAGTTTTCAGCTGAAGATGCATCTGATAGATGAAAGGCTAAGTTGTTAATATCTTCCTTAGGTGTCAGAAGCGCTGAACAGGTCACCTGTTACCTCCCAAGTAGCTCTGTCACCTATATGGACGTAAAGGATACCATACTCAGCCTGTTTGGTTTTACTTCAAAGATGTTGCAGCAAAAAGCAGAATTCTTAACGATCAGATTCCATTTAAATGAGACTCTCCTGGAGTTCGCTGATTGATTCACAACAGAAGCCCATGTGCTGATTGGAGCTGATTGCTTAGTGGAAGCTGACGTGTGCATTGCCATGACCTCTGCAGTGAAGTCATATCATGGACTTCATATTGTTATTTCGCCGCTTCTGGATGATGACATACCTCTGCTCAAGATTGTACAGTTTTTGTGTCATGTATCTCCTAACTTTCCACCGCCGAAGATGAAATGGAAGACTACTGCCGCTACTGCACCCTCTTATTCAGGAGAATACTCTCATCTGACTCTAGCTCTGGTTAGTAATCCTTGGCCTTTCTATAGCTCTGAGCCTCATCCTTGGGCAAATTATACTCAACAGTCTGATCAGTGAAAATGTGCTGGCCATGAAAACTGTCAGCAACCCATTTATTGACCAGGACCTAGCTATGCCAACTGATAACAATCAGCTTACCGACCTGGGTCTGGTTATGCTGAATGACCCCAAACTTTCCGGTCTGGACCCTCTTATGATAATCTAAGACAAGGCTCTTATGGGGTTAACTGCTACAAATGCGGTTGTCCTGGTCATTTGGCAAAATTCTGCCATAATCGCTGTGTGAACTACTTACACCAAGATCAATACTATCAGGGAAAAGATTGAGTGGAGTAGAGACAGGACTCTCTACCTCCACAATACCAACTCAAAACGTCCCCAAATCCATATTAGTATACCCTGCGGAAGTCCCTCAGTATGATGACGGACTTTTATAGCAGCAGCCAGTTGGAAGAGTAAATGTAGTAACCTGAGCTCAAGCCAAGGAGGCAGCGAAAGAAGAAACCCCCAAACAACCAAAGTCATATGCCTGTCAAATGCTTGATCAAGCTTCCTCAGATAAACTTGATTCTGCCATGGATGCGCCAACTCTGAAAAGAGTAAATGTCGCCCTTCTGGTAGATGCCATTGTCAAAGATTACCCCCAAATCGGTGAGGGGATAATGAGTTTTCTTAAAGAGAGCTATAAACGATCACATATTAAACAGTTAATATTCTTTTTATTCTGAGTGTAATACCGTGATATTTTTGTAGCAAAAATAGAGTTCGCGCTAAAATAGATACTGGTGCTCCAGTCAACATAGTTTCCACTAAATTAATGGCAAAGTTGACGTTGAAACATGATGTGGGCCATTAAATGGTGCACAGAACTGCTGGAGCAGTAAGCACCGTCTCTTAGGGAGCTTATAGTGCGCTACCCCTGCACTTTTGGTCCATTGTCATTGTAGCTCCAGCAATTGTGCTGCCAAACGAAAACTATGACTTGTTAATTGGGACCACATTCCTGATATGTTTTGGGGCGGTAATTAATATGATGGAGGAGACCCTCGCCATTCTGGGTCAGCGGATCCCATTCTACTTCACCACTAGCGGAGTACCAAAGGATCTGGTGCATATGAGCCATATCAACCTTGCCTATAATGATGGGGTGATGCCAGTTCGCTATCACTGACTAAAGCGCAAGACTCAGCCCCTTCCCCAGCAGATATCTGAATATCAGGGGATACCTCTTCTAGCTGCAGGGACCATATCTATTCCTTTTGACATCAAGTCTTAGTAAACACCAAATTAGAGGTGGAAGTGTCTAGTGGGTTATATAAGGAAGACATTGGGCTCTATCATCAAAAACAGTTTGAGCCGCATGTGGCTTCAGGGATTATACTTCTGGGACATGAGGAGATATAGTTTTGCTAGCAAACCTCAAGAGCAAACCAATGCAACTATACTGACACCAAATTTTAGCGTATTTACATCTGATTTCAATAGACGAGGTCCATCAGGTTCATGATTTCTGGTCATTGATATATTTGGCTTACCAGCTGAAACACCTGCTAATGTACAAACGGTGGTACCATGGAGTAATTTAATGGGACTATCATAAGAACAAAAAGACCATAAATAGCTTTATTTCAGAAGTATAAGGGGATTTTTGCTGTTGACAATCATGACTTAGGTGTGCTTGAGGGGTGGTCCATTGAGTAGACACAGGAGATTATCCTCCTATAAAGTCTTTTCTGATCTTCTGATCACGGTCAGAAAACGTTGTTATTGATTAATTTGACATGTTGCTAGAGAAAGGGATGATTGAGTCATCTGAAAGCCTGTGGGCTTCGCCTATTCTAATTGTAAAAAGAAGGATGGTACTAACTGCATAGTAATAGACTACCAAAAAATCAAAAGTATTACAAAAAAGGATTTTGTATCCTTTGCTAAGAATTGACAATGCTTTGGATTTATTAGGGGGAGCCCGTTATTTTTCTGCAATGGACTTGATATCAGGTTACTGGAATATTGAGTTACCCCCAGCGGAACAGGAAAAACGTGCTGTAATCACAGCCAAAGGCCTTTTTCAACCGGCGCGGATGCCTCAAGGGCTGTGCAATGACATGGCTATGTTCCAGCGTGGCATGGATACTATTCTTGGTGACCTGAAACTGTCATGCATCCTTGTATACCTTGACGATATTAATATCTCTCTTAAACCTTTTCAGAGCACCTTGACCACTATAAGCAGTATTCCGCCAGCTGGCTGAGGCGAAAATTAAAATTAAACTTCAAAAATGTAACTTCTTCAAAGATCAGCTGAAATACCTGGGGTCTGTGGTAGATTCTAAAGGGCTGAAACCAAATCCAGCTAAGGTGGAGACCATCAGCAAAATGACTACTCCCAATAGTAAGCGCAACATACAAGTATTTTTGGGAATGGTCAGTTAATACCAGCAATTTTTCCCTAATTTTAGCTGTATTGGGGGCCTCTATTTGAGTTGTTAAAAAAGGATGCTGTGTTTAAATGAACAGAACGTCATAAATCTGCTTTTGATACACTCTGTACGGCGTTGATCAGTGCACTGGTGTTATGATATCTGAACTTCTGTTGGGAGTTTATTGTTTAGATGGATGCGTCCCTATCCACTGTTGGGGTTTTACTTTCTCAAAAGATGAAAAAGGAGAGGAATATCCGGTAGCATACTGTAGTCAAAGTCTGAACTGTCATGAGCGTAATTATACTGTGACCAATCAGGAGTGCTTAGCAGTGGTCTACAAGTATAAGCAATTAAGATTCTATCTGCATGGGGTAAAGTTTAAAGTTGTAACAGATCATGCGTCATTACACTGGTTGCAGAACCTCAAAGAACCTGAAGGCTGTTTGGCTCAATGGGCTCTTAAGTTGCAGGCTTATGATCTCAATATTCTCCATCGGTCAGGAGTAAAGCATCAGAATGCTGACTGTTTATCTCAATTAAAGACTATTGCGGTGACAGCAGACCTCAGCGACGTGATGTACAATAAGATGCTCAGCAGAATATATGACGACAAACTGCCCTCAGGTGATCAAAGTGTTAAATGAGATGTGAACAAATACCTTTCAATGGAATGGGGAACTGTACAAGTGGATTGGTGATTCAACGGTAAATTTTCCGCACCGCTCAGAACATCTGGGAATCATTATGAGCGCGCACAGGGCAGTCAGAAATGGTGGGGTGTGTAAGACTATGGAGTTGTTACACCCCTGGTAATATTGGGAAAGTATGAGCTTTGATGTGCTCTGAACTATATCATGTTGCCATCAGTGCCAAGTGGAGAAGCCATTTCGCCGTATGATGTCATATCAGTTAGTAAAACCACATTTCACTTGGCACACAGTTTCCCTTGATGTCGTTGGACCTTTGCCAACAGGAGCCAACTGGTGTAAGTACATTCTTGTGGCTATCAACCACTTGACCCGGTGGGTTAAAGCAAGAGTATTACGGGACTTGGGAGCAGTTACTGTGGCCAGGTTCGTAATTGAATGCATTTTTCAGCAACATGGCTACCCTCAGTTTATTCTCACTGACAACGGAACCATTTTCACCTTACACATCTTAACCAAATTGAACGAGCTTATATAAATCTGTGGGGTTCTGATGACCCCATATCACCCCAAATCCAACGGAATGGTTGAATGGGTGAATGGAACTAGGTGAACATACCACAAAAATTAGTAACAGATCGATCTTCTGATTGGAGCTCTCTCCTTTCCACTGCCATGTTTGCCTATAACAAAAGTTACTATTTTGCCATGGGGAAGAGTCCCTTCCAACCACTATATGGCTGACACCCAGCTCTTCTGGCGTTACATTATTCATGTGTAGAAGATACCAGCGGACGGGAACCCCACCGCTATTTGACTAACCTCGCGAATATTCAGATCAAATTGCAAACCAAAGCATATTCCTTCAGCTTAGCCAAGAAGATCAGGAATCAGGCCACCGATCAGGCACATTGTAGCGGGCTGGCACCATTCAAGGAAGGCGATATGGTTACTCTTCCATGACCATCATGGGTTTGGGCGGAAACATAAGCTGGCCAGTATCTGGATTGGTCTATTCGAAGCTATAGAGAAAAACTGTAGTCAATGTGTATACCATCAAGGATCCTGCAATTAGTCAGATCATTAACTGAGTACACATGAAGTTCCTCCAACCTTACAAACAATAGTATCTTATCATCCATTTAAGGAGGGAATGTCATGATTATGATATGACTGGACAATAACCATGGGCAGTTAGGGAGGAATCCGCCAAAAATGTTATCAGTTAAAATTATTCAAGTGCCTCAAGATGAGGCGATATTGGGATATAACAGGTTTTTATTTATATAACAGGTTTTATTGAATCACCTCTATATAAGACAATAAGGCGATAAGGTGATGTTGACATTTGACGAATATGAAGTGAATTGCCTACAAATAGGGTGACAGAGAATTAGAGAATAACAAGCTGAATTTGAGGAGAATTGGCGGAATAGAATAGCACAAACCAATAGAGCAGTATCGCCTGAAGCCGCTGTATATAAGTGAGATGGAAATTGAGAGTTAGGTTGTTAATAGTAGAGAAGAAATGGGACAGTGAAAGATCACTGTATTCACTTAAAATAAATAAAGAATTGGTTGGGGCAATTGCTCCTATTTTTAAGTATATTTTCAAGTGTTTCTGAAGGTCTGATGATCCCCACATCATCTTTCTGATGCTCAGTGGGTTTGACCTGTACAAACAACATGACAGATCCTAACAATACTATCTTAATTTTAAACATCACTCCTCAAGTTAGCAGAATGGCAGAACTGAGAGAATCAGCCAGAAATCACTCGGAGGAATTTAAGGCAATGCTGAAATTTCCAACATTCCATTAGGATAACGCCCCAGCATTTTTTTAACTGTTTGACATGACCATTTATGGCTAAAGGGATTATCAAAAGGCGTTGACGGTCATGAATTGTCTAGACACCAACTGTCAGAACTTAGTGTGACCTCACATGGAGGGGGACAGCTGGTCGTATGCTGAGGCAAAGTTGGCCATCATGAAAGAGTTTGGTAGTCCAAAGCATATGTTGAAGCACAAACTGGGTTTTTATGGAAATCTAGTTCCATAAGGATGAGTCTCTAGCTAGCTTTGCAGATCAGTTTTACCAGGAGTCGCAGATCCTGGTCAGAGAAAAAGTATTGGATGACTTTGATGACAAAATCGCTTTGAAAGTGGCCCTTTGGCCCTATCACAATTTGCATCACATGATGTCTTCCATGTTTGCAACAGAAAAACTACCTCACAAATGGTAGATATTTTGAATATTTTGGGAGCGACATTTGATGCCCCAAATAGAAGCTTCAAATCTAATCCAGTATGCAATCTGAATTACATGAAAGGAAATGAATGAGATAAAGAGATGGCCAATCAAACTGTGCAGGAAATAAGCCCAAAGAATTCAGACAGTTGAATAAGAAGGAAAAGGTCTGCTACCAATGTGGCGGGAAAGGACATTTCGCCATGCACTGTAAGAAGCCAAAGGATCAGATCAACGTGGTCCAGGTGAAAGATTCAGCAGCTACCAAGGAATCGGGAAAAGGGCCTGTGGCCTAGATGGGGAACAGTCTGGAGCTGCGGAGAATCCTGTTCCTCCTGACATTATGAATGAAGAAATTGATATCAGCGATCTGTTCATAGACAATGAGCAGGATCAGCTGTATTAAGTGGTCAACCTGGATGTAAATTCAATGACCAGAGCCAAGGAATAGAGAATCAACCATGATAATCAATGAAGTTGCCTGGCTGTACGCCTGACAATTAGCAGACAAGATTCAAACTGCCAAGAATTCTAAAGAATTATCTGAGGTCCAATTAGATTGAGCCAATTTGTCAATCCCCCTCAGCATATTAAATAAATTATTTCCTAATTTATTGGCGCAAATTATTCACACCCTAAATTTGGCTAATAATGCCGCTATTCACTCAGTAAACACTATATTGCAATACTCCAAGTGTACATATATAGACATACAAGTAAATTGAGTGGGGTGAGGGCTATTGTCAACAGCGGAGTGCCCATAAATTTGTCTTGACCAAGCTGGTAAAGAGGATGAAGATATCAACGGACTTGGAACATAAGAAGGAATATGGGTCAGCTGGGCCGAACACCACCATCTCCTGTGGAGCGTATAGCATGTTGCCACTATGATTTAGGTTGTTGGTGGTAAATGAACCAGCAATAGTTTTTGGCCAACCAAAACTATGACATTATGATTGGAGTGGAGTTTCTATGAAAATACGGAGTTAAATGTAACTTTGAGGATAATATGTTGACCATATTGGGTCAGACGTTGTCATTGGTATATCAGAATGATGGTGAAGCTCCGCATAATTGGAAACAATTTCATCAATCTAATATACAATGATGGCATTGTCTTTATTTGGTACCAATTAGTTGGTAGAAAGAGATGTGAAATGCTGGCGGAAATCCTAGAGAACTGAGGAATTCCACTGAGGGTCAAGAATGAGAGGACTATACCGCCAGAATCGCAGATGATAGTCAAGACAGGGTTGACATTGGAGATACTTGAGTTGTTGTATGGAGAGGTCAGAAGCCCCTGGAAGAAGTCCAGAGTGGAGCCTTGGGTGGCTCCTGGGATGCTAATGCCAGGTCATGGAGAAATTCAAGTTCTCCTGATGAATTTAAGTGAAAACCCGATGAAGATCAAGAGGAATCAGATCATCAAGTTTGTTCATCTGATCCTGACGGCCAAATTGAGAAGATTCAACGATTTTGGGACTCTCAATGAGATGGGATCACTGTCTGGAGTAACCAAAAGCATCAACCTATTGGTTGATTGAGAGCAACTCGCTGATCTGTCAGAAGGCTGTCAAAAGGAGGTGCTTGAACTATTCAAAAAGTATTAAGAAGTGTTTTCTCAGGATGACCACAATTTGGGATGCACCAGAAACATGATCCACTAGGTCGACACTGTGGAAAATTTGCCAAACAGGATGAGACCGATCTGACAATCAAAAGCCACTGAGGCAGTAGTGGAGGATGAAAACAGAAAACTATTGAAGCATGGGCTTCTAGTTCCATCATCAAGTCCCTGGGAAAGTCCGATTCTGATTGTGAAAAAAAGGATGGATCCAACTGGGTGGTGATTGATTACCAAAAGCTGAATAAAATTACAAAGAAGGATTTGTATCCCCTACTGAGAATTGACAATACACTTGATCAATTGGGAGAAGGGAAGTAAATCTCCAAAATGGATTTGATCTCAGGATATTGGCAGATCAACTTGCCAAAGGAAGACCAGGAAAAGTGCACGATTATCAACGCTCAGGGGCTATACCAACTGACGAGGATGCCCCAGGGTCTATGTAATGTGCCTGCAACGTTTCAGAGGGCCATGGATGCAATGTTGAGCGACTTAAAGTTGTTGTGCATCCTGGTATATCTGGATGATATAAATGTGTTCAGTAGGACGTTTACTGATCACCTACACCACTTGAAAGAAGTATTTAAGCGACTGTCCACAGCTAACCTGAAGATTAAGCTAAGGAAGTGCCACTTCTTTAAAAGAGATGGAATATCTGGGATTCATAATCAACTCCGTGGATTGTAGCTGGAAGCCCAGAAGATAGCATCCATAGAACAGATGGCTGTACCAAAGAGTATCTGAGACATCCAAGTATTCCTTGGGATGGTTGGATACTCTATAAGATTTATTTGGGACTTCGCCCGAATAACTGAGCCATTATTCCATTTTTTTGAAGGATCCAAAAAAAGGATTTTTATGGTATGAAGAGGCATAGGACTCCTTCAATAAACTACACCGGTATTTAATAGATTCTCCAATTCTTAAAAATCTGAATTTCGATCAGGAATTTATTATTCAAACAAATGCTTCATTGATGGCAATCAGCGCCATACTAAGCCCAAGTAGTTGAACTTGGGGACAAACATCCGGTGGCATATGTGAGCCAGACACTCTCAGCCGCTGAGAGGAACTAATACATGACTGAGCATAAATGCCTTGTGGTCATTTACGCATGTAAGCAGTTTCAGGTACATCCTCAGAATGCACTTTGAAGTTCTGATGGACCACTCTTTGCTTCATTGGATGCACAAAATAAGAGAGCATAAGGACATTTGGCCTGATGGGCACTTAAACTCCAGGCTTATGATTATGAGATTGTCCACCAAGTGGGGGCTTCTCACCAGAATGTGGATGGCTTATCGTGGTTAACAATGGTCCAGATGGTATACCCGCAGGCGGATGAGCTATTCCATAGATGGTCACCGGAAAAACTGGGGACGAGCCCCAAGAAATCCAAGGTGCGCTTCGGAAAGTGATGGAAAACACCAATACCATGGATGGACAAGTATTTAAGATGATCAACGTGAAGTGGTTATCATTCCCTTGTCCATCAGAAAGAGCAGCTATAGTGCAAGAAGCTCACAAGGTTGTTGGGCATGGAGGCCTGAGGAAAACAACTAATCATATTCGCCAGTACTATTACTGGGAATCCATCAAATACTATGTTGCAGAGTATCTAGATTTTTGCATGGAGTGCCAGCTGCACAAACCACATAAGAATACAACTGGATACTGACTGGTCCGCCCTGGATTTGCCTGGCATAAGGTGTCCATCAATGTAATGGGACTGTTGACAATGAGCATAGGGGGATTCAAGTATATTATAGTTGCCATCAACTATCTGATGAGATGGGTTGAGACAAAGGCCCTAACAAAAGTAGATGCTACCAGTACCGTGAGGTTCATCATTGATCAAGTAATATACCAGCATGGTTGTCGGCAGGTCGCTTAGAAATAATGGGACCAACTTCATGTCTCATGTGATCTTGAGATTGAATGAGATATTGGGGATCAGAGGAGTTGTGTCAGTACCCTACCGGCTGGAGACAAATGGACTGGTAGGTTAGGTGAATGGAATGTTGGCCATGATGCTGAGGAAGCTAGTCACCAGAAGAACTTCCACCTATGGAACATACCTGAGTTCGGTGACATTTGCCTACAATATTAGTCATCATATGGCAATGGGAAAGACGCCATTTGAGTTGTTGTAAAGGAGAAAGGCCGCGTTGACGCCAATTTTATATTTGGTGGTGGAACCTACGTTGAGGATAAGTACTGAGCTATATTTGAACTGACTTATGAATATCCTGATTGATGTGCAATCACAAGCATTTGATACAATGTTGAAGAAAAGGATACAAGCGAAATTGACAGATGATAAGAACTGACTGGCCTTAGCAGAATATCGAATAGGGGAAAGAGTTGCCTATTGCGATATGCATGGTTTCAGAAGAAGAAACAAACTAGATATGTTGTGATCAAGTCCATTTGAAGTGATCACCAAGACGGCGACTGATTCTTACTCCATCAAGAATCTCTTGGATGGAAGAGTTGTAAATTGAGTTCACGCTAAGTATCTAAAGTGTTGGATTGATGAAAAAAAATAAAAGAGTTCTCTAAGGACCAATGAACCATTAAGTTGGTCATGTCCTGACGATTAGGTCAAGTCCAAAAAAGGACCTCTGAGCCAATCTAGATGGTTAAGTCTAAAAACCTCTGAACCATAGAAAACTGACAGGTTTAAGTACCTAGGACCCAGTTTGGGGGAAAAAGATGGACCACTGAACTGAAACAAGGTCAAATCCCATGGAAAAAGATAAAAAAATTGATAAAAGATATTGTAAAAAAGATTATTAACCGAATAGAGAAAAACTGATATGATTTTATAATTTTTAATTTTTATTATTTGTACTCAATATGGGGGTGATTCCGCCTATGTCACCTCTTGGGGTATGGAGGATGGATCGCGGTAGGAATTAACAGCACATCAAAATCAATGTGAGATTGGACGCTATCAAGGGCTAGACCTATGCAAAACCACGTTTTTTGAGCGGACAAAGAGCCCTGTGTTAAAGCGACTAGGGGAAGGGAGATTGAAATGTCAGATGAAGCTAATTGCAAAACCCTGGAGCGGGGAGGAAAGTAACAGTATTAGAATAGGCAATAAGCGTTTAATCTGAGTATCCTGATATGGTACAGGAGCCGGAAGATTAGTCTTGAGCGCCTGACGACAGGCTTCATCAAGAACACCAGACATATGGTCTGGCAGCAAATAAGGGATGCTTGACAGGGGTTGCCAAATCATGCCCCCTATCAATGCCATCAGCGGAAGATACTGATGGGAAACACCAGCGAAGAGATAGCCATGCAGGGAGAGGATGTTATCCTGCAAGCGATGAATACAGGCTTCTCAGAAGCTAAAGATGAATGAGTGGTGAAACTTGGGCAAGGCTGGAAGCTTAATGGACCAACTTTGAGAACTTAACCAGCAAGGCGAAGAGCATAAGCGGTGGTATTCTGATCCAGGATGTTATCAAGATCAGAGGGATTCAACACTAGGGACAAAGCCTTGGTGACATGGGACTGGAGTTCAGCGTAGGGGAGCTTAAATTAGAATTGTTACCAATGGTGAGCTTGGTAGCCAGAACATCAGGTTTGTAATATTGTCCGAGTCAGAAGAGGAACTCAGGAAGCAGGTATGACCTGGAAAGAAATGAGTGATTAAGAGAAAATGGCATAATCTCCAGAGCATTTACAACGATTGTCGGTGCATCAGCAAAAGGAGCCAAATCTAAGAGAGTTTCAAAATCCAACTCTGGAATTGACAGAAGAGGAAGAATCGGCTGAGAGTTGTTCAAAATGATAGCAATCCTAGTTTAGAGGGATTAGTTACCATCTCTGGTAATTTGACAGAAGGACTGGCTGCTGGTGCCAGACTAGGCGTATGAGTCCTGGAAGGACCATAGAAGAGGTTCTGCCAAGCATCCCGACTCATCTGCTGGAAGAGACGGAGGTCTTGATCAAAAAAACTATATTCAGAAGCTGCTGGTATCATGACTCAGAATTTGACATATGAGCTAGACGAGAGGGGGATGTCAGACTTATATGGAAGTTGAAATTATTCACTCTACAATCCTTTTTATGCTCCAATTTCGGAGAAATTAATCTCAAAATTAGTGAGATAAGCTCTCCAAGTGAAGAATAAGAATGACTTGAGCCAAGAGTTTATGAGAGAATGACAAGGGCAAATAAAAAAAGTATTCTTAATTGAGCTGAAAACGAACATCAATGGCAAGAGTCTCCTTTCTTGGATGAGGAGAAAATAAGGAAATCAAGGACGCTGGACCAAGAATCCTAAATATGACAGCAGGTCATATGCCCTGTGGGGGGAAACTGGATCCTGGGACTGATATTGTCATGAATGAATTGATCAGCCCAGCATGACAGTAGATCGTAAGGACCACGCTCTGAGAAGGCAGTAGCGAGGAGGAAGAGGAAGAGCGCCATATGCTGAAGGTCATCCTGAGCAGCATTAAATATTGACGAGTGTACTCAGTTTGAACAAATGAAGTATTTTAACAAGTGTCCAAAGTGGTGTTCTCAAACCCAGTCCTTTTCTTACTGGAAATCTAGGCAAGTGGGGATGTATTGGGATTTTTGCCCATATTCCCAGCCTGCTAGATTACCAGGGATCGCTAGGGGAAAATTCCTTAATGCAAAGTGAATTGGAATTCAGTTGGCCCAAGTTTTGAAGTAATTACGTTCAGGGGATTTTGGGATATTTGCCTAGTCATATCCTACAGAGGACGATCCAGATGATTACTTAAGATCTCATCAGGTGGAGTTGCCAACAAAATAGGGGCATCAGATAGTGATTAACTATCAGGTGTACCAATTGAGATTGTCAAGTTCCATTGACTTATTGGGAATGAGTAGCAAGTTGCAAAATGAGTGATGCTGCTTGAAACTAACAAATTGATTGGTTGGGGCGCGACCTGCCTTAATGGGTAATAAGTCTCATTACCTAAGAAGGTCGCTAGTCAAATAGGGTTGGTTCGCTTGGATTGAGAGAAAAATGTTAGGGGCATGCTTTCTGACTCATTCCATTTAGGTCTCAAGGATGTCCAATGATGGAATCCTAGCCAGGGTGGGAAGACCATTGCTGCCGAGATAAGGATGGGTTTTAATGAAAATGGCTGCCGTTTCATCAAAGAGGTGTCAACTGAGGGTTAGATGAACAAATCCCCTCTATAAATTCCCTAGAATTCACTATAATAAAAAACAGATAATACAACAGATAATTGGATCATATTAAAGATATATAGTTCTAAGTTGTTCATTCAGTATATAGTTTAAGAAGTAAACTATCATCAGCTTCCATTGTTTTATTCTTCTTGAGGATATTATTACTGTGTTCGATTAATTGGAAGACTCTTTGAGAAAAGAGTAATGATCTGAGCGGGGATCTAGAGAAGGAGGAGATACAATCTGGGATTGCTGCCAACTGTGTGTTGGACTGAAGAGATTGTCACCAGGGAATCTCAGCGAAGATTGGGTTGGACAGAATGAGGGAACAAATCCCTACAATTATGACATCACAAGTATTTAATTGGGAATACCGTCCAAGTGTTAGGCCAAAATATAAGAATTTATACTCAACTACAGATAATAGTCATCATACTTTTATCAAATGATAATCTACTATACTATACGACGTGACAAAGTGCATGAGGAAACCAAACTTGTGCAGTAATAAGGTTACTAGTGTTGTTTGCTGATAAATAACCCTCAAGTAAATTTTTACAACATATTTCTGGATATCTTTTATAATGATTTTTAAATTAGGCTAGCATTTTAGTTGCATTTCTAACGCCTATTCATCCACTGACAGTTGATGCTAAAGATCATGCACTTCAGATCTCTTCATTTTATCCACGCCATCTACCTCTGGCCTATACAACCCCCTGCTACGTCTGCTCTCTCCTTATCTTTAAAAATATATGGTACCAGAACCTTACCTGCTTCTATTGCTTATACCAAACTATGTTTTAAGAATCTGATAACTCCTGCTCTTCCTACTTGGGTTTGTTTTGGCTCTTGACCCCTATCTGAGGCTTTTTTAGGGTTCTTTCAGAACTTGCCCTTTTCTGGGTGAAGCCTCTTACTAGGGGTCATGACTCATTAATATTTAGTTATTAATAAATTCCAAATTATGCTCCTCATTAGTCTGAATGAGAGAATTTGATGTATTGGGGATTATCCCTGGTAACAATTAATAATACTTTGAAAATGTAACAGTTCTTAAATTATTAAGGATTGATCCCAATAGAAAACTATATTTAAACAACTACCTGTGACTAAAACTGAGGTTTCAAATATTAATTTACTATTATTATTAATAATGAATTATTATTACTTTATCAGCAACAAAGCCAAGAGTTTCATTGAGCTAGGAGCTCATTTGCTATCTATTGCAAGGTAACTTACATAAATAACTTTGCTTATCCTGAGGGGGTGGAAGGTGAGTCGGTAAGGGTGTATGGCTACCAACCTGAAGGTTGCAGGTTTGATTCCCGCCCTTCGCACATCAATTGGGGTGCCAGCCAAAGGAAGCTATTGGCGGTTAGTAGTTCTAATAACACGAAAACCTTACCCATGACGTAACCAGAAGAATTTGAGTCCTGATCTGGAGGTGGAAAAACTTTCTTTGATGGAGTTGACCCTGTTCAGGTTTCATGTCATTTCTTTCTTTCTTTTGGTAATGCCTGTCCCCTGGTTGGCTTGCCTCAGTTACATAAAACTTTGCTTATACTGATTACTCTCTTCCTACATTATGCCTCAGTAATTTAAATAGTGCAAGGATCTATCCTAATAGACTAGTACTTATCTTACTATCCCTAATTTAATATATATTAATTTAATTAATCCCTTCTCCAACAAGGGCCAAGGTTCTGAACTTAGGAGAAATTTTGGCCTTTCTCTTTTAGATAGGCATAAAGTACTTTGCATACCGCATCTGCCATAATGTTGGAATTTTATGCTGGAATCAAGTGAGCACCCCAACTAACCAGAGTTATTACAACTCTATCAGAGAATGTTTCAGTCACACATTGGTCTTGACTGGATTTAGTTTATCATTTTTCTGTAATCTTGATTGTTATGCGCAGATTTTCTTGCAGTGTTTCAGGAATTGGTTTTGTCTTCCCAATGCCAACTATGCAAAATTGATAAAATAGAATAATTAAATTTGAAATAGACTCCAATTGGGGTTCATGACATATAAGAATTTAGCCTTACTTTGGTAAATTATGATAAAGTCAGGTGAGGAAAAGGGGGACACCCCTTAACTGATGAATAGTAGCCCATAAAGAGCTATGCAAATTATTAATAATTTGGATGTAAAAGAAAACAAATACCAGCATCTCAGAAACTGCTAGCGGTGGAACAGGAGCCAAAACTTTAGAAAATTTACCAAAAATATATAGGTTTAATTAAAATTATCCTAAATTGCATTAATTGACAAGTAATACTCATTGTAGAATGGGATTATAACTGTCATTGTATAAAATTTCCTAAGTCTTTACCTTAGAAGTTATATATATAATTGTTAATAAATACATCACCTCCAAGAAAGCAGGAATCCTGGTAGTACCAACCAGAATTGTCAGGAGTTTATCAAAATTGATTAATTTTCTCAGTGGGTAAATTAGGAGAAATTGGAGCTTGAAGGGAAATAATCAGAAATGTAGGGTTAACAGAAGTTGTCAACGTTTTTCATGGAGGTCTCCTGGTGGGTGCAAAATGCCTCAACCATCTGTAGTCTTTATGACGACCATCCAAATTTCCCATTTTTCTTGCTAGAAAGCCAACTAAAACAGCAAGAAGACTTGAGGGTCCAAGCAATGCTTGGGAAATTGTCATCAAAAATCTTCTAGGCTATCTGGTAAGCACTACTGAGTAGTTGACTGGACCTAATTGTCAAGTAATTTGATAGGGACATAATGATATTAGCTTATGCCTAATTTATCATGTCTTGTATTAAAGATATCAGTGATTATGGAACAAAAATATCCTAGGTATATGCAAAGCTTGGGATCCGTGGCTTAGCAATTCCACTTCATAACATTTGATTAGATAACATGGTCCTGAGGGCGTTGTTTGATAAGTCAGACTTAATAGTTGACTTAATGACCTGGGATCCTGGGCTTTGTTTTTCTATGCCAAAATTAGTTTTTAATGTCAATCAAGTTTTTTGATTAAATTTAATTATTAATTGGTGGTACAAATCTCTTTAGTATGTGCTACTAATTGCTCAAAAGGAGTGACGGTTTAGCTATTTTAAGATGCATGAGAGGTAAAACTGTCTTGATATAACTGTCATATAGACACCACCACAAGGCTGAGTGGAGTTACCACAGAGTCTCATAGATTGTAGACCCTCATAAGTATTTATTTTGCTCCACTGGCTAAGTGCCAATGAGAAATTAGGTGTCATGGGTGAGTTGTGGTTAACATCAAAACCTATAAGTTATCCCTAATTTTATACATATATAACACAATCTTTTATCACTACAAGGTAATAGTTTAATATACAAGCTTTCTGCATTTAATACTTTTTCTTTGTTATAAAGATGAGATGTACTTAAGATCAGGAAGATCAGGGCAGTGAGCCGTTGTACAAGTAAACGACAGAAGAATACAGCCTTAAAGTGACATTTCCAAAGAGTTTATATCTTGACTATTGTCACAGTCTGTTCTATTGTCTCCATATGATAAGCGCTCAAAACTCCAACTTATCTCCTAAGAAGAATCAGCCCATCTGAAGTAGGCCAAAACTTCAATAAGCACAACCCGCCAAGTAAATTGCTTTGTAAAAGGTAATGTACAAGGCTCTAAGCTCTTTTTTGCCATTTGACATAATTCAAACCTAAGCTAAAAGAGAGTTGCGTCAATCATTAGCAGAATAGGCTGCAAAAATTTTAAAACATACAATAAAAACAATACCAAAAGGGTAAGTTTAAATCCCTTTGCGTTTGGGCTATGAATGTATTGCACACAAAGCGATAAAAAGCACAAAGTATCCCCTAACATGCTGAGGTGCGATGGACAGTCATATGCTGCTGACCGCTGTCGCCCATTAGGCTTTAAAGGGCTGCACACAAAATGGCTTATAAATAACCCTGGCTCTGATGTGGCAAGGTATGTCGGGTGATCATGCCACACCTACCTCTGGTCATCTGTGCCTGCCGTATAAATGAGCAAATGCCCTAAAAGTAGTCTAAGGTCCCTATTGTAGAGAGCTCCAGGCACCCGTGGGTCCTGTTTGTCTAAAGTTTATTCTGTCACAAACATCTTAAATAAGAATGATAATGTCCTCAAGTAACCCAGAACTTGGGTTTCTCCTCTGAGCGCCAACCATGAAATATTGATAAAACTAAATAAATTAAAATTTGACTCCCAAATGGGGGTCCTGACATATGAAATATGGGATTTATTCTAGATTCATAAAAGAATTTCAGGTGAATAAAGGGTTAACACACCCTTAACTAATAAATACTAGCCCATCAAGAGCTACGTAATTAGTAATAGCTTAGGCGTAAAGCCTGATGAGATCTGGCATTTATCCAACCGCTAGCTGGTAGATTGGGAGCCTAAAGACTAATGGTAATCCAGAAATTTATCTGACTTTATAAAAATTATCTCAACTCTCATCGACTTGCCATTAATTCTCATCTGAGAATGGGATTGAACTGTCATCATAGCAGATTTCCTAAGATAACCTTAGAGGTAACTTATATAATTACCGCTTGTTACCGTTATAATCATACAAAATACTACATTATACTTCAAATTGCTTAATAATGCTTTATCTTTAATAACTGTCCACCATTAAGGGCAAAAAATTTAAATTTTTAACCTTGGTATATTGCAACTGGGTGTAGTTATTTACTTGTTGTTCATGGTCAGGTTTGTGCAAAAAAGATGTCCACAGGTATAACAAGTTCTAGAAACTTTTATAGATGATCTAAGCAGCTTAAATGACCAAGTTATTACCTAATACCCATATTTACTTTCAATTAAGTAATTTAAGTACCCTTTCTAATAATCTTTGTGTATCTTCTTTAAGCATAGTCTTATAAGGCTAGGTGGAGTTCTAAGCTCAGATGACTAGCCCAACAACTGGATTATCAGAAGTTCCAACACAGAAGCTGGAAGGGGCTAAGCCCCAGTAGAGCCACTTTCTCAGATCAGTGACCTATATCATGAAGTGGATGAGCTGCGGGTTACTGTCCTAGCTACTAAAGAACCTCCATCTCTACCCCAATTTTCTCTTTTGATCTGGTAAAAATGATTAAAGGGGTTTAGAGAGATGATTCAGCTTAGAGCCCTCAAGAAGGACCCTCATGCTCATTCCAAGAGTAGCCTGGTCATTGATGATATTCAGGAAGTTTCCCACCCACTAAATACCCATATGAGCTTAGTTTATAATATAATTCAGATCACGTTTATTTTTTTATTTGGATTTTGGATTGTTCACACGTATCATTTATATCACAATCAAGTCTGTTAGATGAAATTTAAGATTTGACAGCTTTTCTGAATAACTGGCGTTTGTAATATAACAATTCGTGGTTCCATTCATGATTGTTAGCATTCTTCTAGATCATTCCTTAATAAGTAACATGGTATAAATGTTTTATGATGTAATTTGAGACCTCTGACGCCTTCCACCTCGATCCATCATACAAAGCTCAACCTGTAAAATAAGGTTCCCAGCAAAGATTTTTCACCTATAAATCTCTAAGGTCCCTTTTCCACTTTACTATATAGGCAACCGCCCTCCCTATGGTAGGTTGCTGTTTTATTCTTAGTTTTTCTTTTTACTTAAAATAAATTTACCATGTTTGTAAGTTTTATCACATAGAGTATGCTTCATTTTTTGTTTTTTAGAAGAAAATGAGATCTGGAAATGCATGCAGCAATCCTCAATTGATTCAAGTGTTTAGGAGTAGATACTGTGATCCACCATCCTGTAGTCCTTCGCGTTACCATGGAAATGTATATACCTTAGCCCTCCTGATTCTGTCTGCAGATCTGTAAGTCTTGGGGACCAGCCCTTGCAACTGGATAGGGTTCAGCACCCCTTCCAGACGAAGAGGGGCCCCAAGGCTCACGTGAACCCTCTGTCACAGTTGGGCGACCTCGCCCATATGATAGATGAGTGCTCGGTGAATGCTTTCTTACCCAAAGCCATCCCACTCCCGTCCCTTCACCCCTCTTCAATCCTGGTAGGGTTGATAGAGGAGGTCTTCAGGGAGGTGGTTCAGGTTAGGGGGCTTGGAGGGGGCCCAAAGGCCACCCACTCCCCAGGCCAGCCATGGGGAAAATTGGGAAAATTGAAATTCTCAGTGTCAGAGCCCAGTTGATAATTTCCGGACTGGGGGGCTGGTTCAGGTTGGCTGGGTTCAGGAGCCAGATTGGAATATGGTTCAGATCAAAAACTTAAGTGGAATGGCTCAGATCATTGGGTTCAACATTCCAAGGCAGTTCTGGGAGGTACAGATTGTGTGAGTCTGCCATTTGCAGGATCAGCCCAAATTGCACTAAACCAGATCCATCGACCCCTGCTTTCTGTGACAAATCTGGTATGCTCAAGTTATGTGAACAGGCTGACTTGGATGACCAGGACCCATATCAGTAGCATCAACTTAGTTTGGCCCCAGGAATCTGGGAAGATTTGCAAAAGTTTCCTAGATTTTTGCCAAAATCTGGACCATCATCCTACCCCCTCCAAGCCAGCCAACCAAATCACATTGCTAATTCTCGAATGGCTAATCCCTCAATACCTTTCTCATGCATTCAGCCCAGTTTTTAAGGCAACTGCCCTGGATGGTGGTAGTTGTCAGTTCATTCTCTTTCTTTTCACTTAATAAAATTTGAATCCCCCATCTAGCTTGCCGCGGCCTCAGTCTACCTTATTAATTTTAAAAAAATTCCGCCAATTGATCCAATGAAATGTACTGTCACCCAAGTCCTCCTGCCAATGTTCAATAACTGGTTTATCCAGTCACTCAACCCTGCCACGCGGCAGCAGATCATAAACGTGATAATATGCCTCACCCCTAACAACAAACCCGCTGCTTTGTTCGTTTTCACAAATCTGTTTGGTGGAGACCCTTCCATCCGTTTGTTCACTTAGTCCTCTAAAACTGCTCCCTGGCTAGAGCATCACCTGAGCGCCCTCACCCCGTCACTCGTGGACTTGACTACCATAGTCGCCTCATAAGCCGCTGGCTTGGCCTGCCAGTGGGACCTAGAGCGGCCCCTCCAGGGAAGCTCAGTTCCAGCCCCTCTCATGGGGTTTACCATACTTCTGCCCACATTTCCAATGATGTGGCGGCCTCTGTGCCATCTCCCACTGGTGCTCAAGCCCCTTATCAGAATCTGAAGGCCAGCAACTATGAACCCTGAAGGAGTCATCATCCTCGCTGCCTCTCCTGCCCTTGGGGGTTGCCCCCATAAGACTTGCGGTTGCCCCCAATGAAACCATCAGGTTTGTCTTGGGGGCCTTTGGTACGTTACTGAATGTTTGCTTCCATCATGTTTCCCATAGATACTCACTTCTGTTAGTCGCTGGGACTGCTATGCCTCTGGAATTCTGAGGCCTCCACTGGGTGCTCGCGCACCCTGACTGGGAGCCCAGTCTAGTTCTTCTTAGCCGTATCCATGACAAGATCCACTGGGAATACCATGGATGCTTTTAATTTAAACACCCTGTCAATCCACCTTAAATTCTGTGTATTTCTTTCAGTCTAAGTTGTCTTTCTGTTTTAATCTGTTCTTTTCCATACTGAACAGCTGCAAATTCCTGAGGTGTTGTCACCCTCTCTGCTTCTCCCGCCTATGGAGTTGTCTCAATAAGACCTGCGGTTGCCTTTATTACAGCATCCTGGCTTGTTATAGAACCTTTGTATGTTTTGAACCAATCTTCTACTCATATCAATCCATTAGCACCATACTCAAAAGTCACTATTTCTGCTAAGCCTTTGGCATTGTGGACCAATCACTGGGCGTTGAGTTATCCAGTTCACACGGCAAATCTTCTCCTAGTAGCTTGAACCCTTAAAGGAACCATTTGGAGTCATATAATAATCTTTTTTGAGGCTATCTATGATAGACAGGGTTCCCAAGGACCCACTTGACATGGTAGCGGATCATAAGACTTAATATTATCAAATTGAGCCATATAAATATTTTTTGTATGTTTATACTAGTCTAAGGCTCCCGAGGCCCCACTTACCATAGCATTGGATCGACTTGTTTTTAGAGAGTTCAGCTTGATTTATAGGATTATATTTAGATGGTTGTCATAGCCAGAAATTGGTGCTATAATATCACCAAGTCCAACGCTCTCAAGGCCCCACTTGCCATGGTAGTGAGCCAACTGACCTAATATAAAGTTCTGCTTGAGCCATAGGATTAATCTATAAATGGCATTTCTAATTAGAAGTTGGTGTCATAATGGCACAAAGTTCAAGGCTCCCAAGTTACCAAATTCTATGGCAATAATAAAATGACCAAATAAGATATCATTTTAAGCCATAGGGATACTTGGTTGGTGTTTCTCTTAGCCATGGATAGTGTTATATAGCACCATGTTAAGGCCTCTAATGCACCGCTTGCCATGGTAGTAGATTAACTGACCTAATAGAGATATTAGCAATAGCCTTAGGAGCATTCTGTTGGTGGTGCCCCTACCTATATTCTGGTATAACAAAGGCACCAAGTCTTAGGCTCCTAAGTCCCCACTTGCCATGACAATAGATCAACTGATCTTTTAGAGAGATCAGCTTAAGTCATAGGATTGTCCTATGGATGGTTGTCTTAGCCAGAAATTAATGCAATAATAGCACCAAGTCTAAGACTCATAAGTCTCCACTTGCCATGGCGGTGGATCTGTCATGTTTACATGACTTAATTGAGGGTACTAACAGCCAAGACAAGGCTGGGCGTCAGGAGGCCCAAAAGACCAAGCTACAGAACCTTACTAACCTAAAGCATATCTTGGACCAACGCTGGGTGTAAGCCAAACATGCCTAAGTTAGTTCAGGTGGAGTGTATAACTCCCATCCCCATGTTATGGCATCAGCGTTAAAATGGATGAGTTACCTTACAAATCACAATGGTTCAGTTTGACTGATAGGAAAATGGGATTTTGAAACCAGTACAATTTTCAAAATTTCCAACTTGGGTCGGCCTCATCTTTAATCAATAACCTGGGTATGGTCAATTACTATCTATAGTACCCTGCTCAACAAAAGCATGTGCTTATTGGTGCACCTAGACTTAGTACCATTTCCATTAATTTATTCCCCCAAAATTACTTAAATATGATTCTTTGATACCAACCTTTCTCATTGGTTGTCTTTCTTTTAATAAAGCTCTCGTTTGTTCACAGATTTTTTTAATTTATAGTTACTAATGCAAACATTTGTGTGGATTTCCTCAAGGAGGTATTTAACAACGTTGGCCGTCCTACTATCATTAAAGTATCTAAGAAATATAGTGCACCGTTTGGCCCCCTTGGTTCTCTCCAAACTGAGGCACACAAACCTTTTAGCACTGATCTCAGCTTGGTTATAAGATCCCCCGTGGGTCCCACCCAAGTGCTTTTGTTTATCTGTTATCAACTACACTACCCCACGTTATCCTCACTTGCACAGGGTTACTTCATCTTTTGCGCCCTCCATAGTGCCCTTCTTAACATAATACTGACGTTGAGTTTCCCTGCTTTGTGGCTGTGCTATGCGTACTAACTAGCTGGGAATTGGAGAGTCAAAGACACTCTCTTAAATGGATCAACTGAGTAAATAAAGGAATAGACTTGATTCTAAGGATTAATCGTGGATGGTTGTCCTAACCAAGAAACTGGTGCCATGTTAGCAGCAAGTACATGGCTTTTGGAATACTACCTGGGCTAACAGTTCATCCAAGCCCCTGTAGGTCAAGGTGTAATGGGAAATCATACCAGGCTAGCCTCTGCCACTTAGTTGACCTATAACGGACCTTGAATGGTGTTCCTAATTTCTGTCTCATACTATGGGTTAAGTTATGGGGTATTAATGATCAGCCAGCCTTTAGTCATTGTTAATATCAGGGAGGCCACCAAGCCCATATGATCTTTCATACCAGGTATTCTCAGGTCTACATATACTATTGGAAAACCGGTTATAGATAAACAACTTTGTATAATGGTTTAAAGAACAGCTACCCAATTCTATCTAAACTACATCCAAAGTAAATAAACTTTGTAATAAACCTAAAAATAAGTATATCACAGATTGGCCCTTGAGAGAGGAAACAAGTGTTATAAACAGGGTTGAGGAAGGATAGAAATAGTCTCATCATGAAATATAGCCCCTCCAGAGATAAATGACTCTTCATAGTTTAGTCAGCGTTGTCAATAGGTTACCTAATATATTTCCAGTATCCCAACAACCTAGTTAGCCTGTGATTAGGGGAACTTGAAGATATGCATGAATTTAGGAATTGATAAAATTAAAATTTAACCCAATTATTCTTAATACCTTGATTTGGTCACTTATTTTGATAAAATTAAAACATTATGAGTCTAGTAGATACAACAACATTTTTATCTCACCAACATAATTTTTTAAAGTTGTCAAATCTGACACATGCTGACCCTTCATGGGGGTGGTAAGGTGCCACCTCCTAGCTTTTTGCTGCTGCTGAAGTGCACCTGGTCTGGCTTTATAGCCCTCCCTAAACTATAAGTTACGATGTCCCCCTTAAGACCTAGCTCGGCACCTTGCATGCTCCCTGGTGGTGCTTAGAAGCCCCCTGGTGCTTCCCAGGAGCAACCTGCACTTTGGCCTTCAAGTTGAGTATGGGAACCTCTTTCCCTACACTATGCAGCCATCATTGAGATGGTACAGGTGGTGTTTAAAACTGCCAGTTTTGTAGATTTCTGCCCCTTCAAAAAGGTATTTTGACTTAGGCTTCAATAATGAAGCCCAGGATCAGGTAATGCCAACTATGCCGCTTGTTTAAAAAAACCAATCTCTACCACAAATACTTAGCTAGCAATGGATCCCACTCGGGTGGTCCAGCTTGCTGCCCTACCAAACCACTTCTCCTCATGAAACTATGCGAGGAGATTTGGAGGGATTGGCCACTTATGGAGCCAATCATGCCCCCTTTTTGGTTCCCAATGAGGCCAACTGCTTCACAGGACCTTACACCTTTGTGACAATATTCCCTTTCCATTGGGACACACACCTTGCAATCCCACTGTTGGGAATTTAACTAGATTATGCTTTTTCTAATATTTCAAACACTAGTGAATTAGTTAAGAATGACACCCACCATGATCTATTTGAATTGATGACTTCTTTTAATTGGAGGAATCTCTGACATAGCTTTTAGTCATTTGAAGCTGTCAATGATTTTTAGGCTCCCAAGGAGGGAGCTACGAATTAGAATTTATGATTAATTCAATGTTAAGACTTCCTTAGATTATTGTAAATATCCTCATAAAGATTAGTTTAATTAAACAATTTGAGGGCATAATCGCCTATCCTAAGAATTTGAGTCAAGGGAATTTCTAATTAATAGCATGTTAAAGATTCAGGTAAATAAACAAAAGCTATTTTCATGTGACTGATGCTGATGATTCTAATATGAGGGCACTAGGCTGCCAGATCACCATATATATAAAATTATTTCCTTAATAAATTTATCTTGCTCTTAGTTGTAACAGATTTTACTAATAATTGGTTTAGTTATTGCAGGATATAAGTGCCTACATATTATAGTGAACAAAGGTCACGGTTTAGATAAACCCTTACTGGCTAAGATTTGTGCTTCCTGTCGTCATACAGAAAGCATTATTAGTTGAAGAATAAACCCTCATGAACTTGTGTGGTGACCACTTTTCAACAAGTGGTGCTAACTACATAAACGTTTCTGAGCTAACATTGTCTATTAGTTAAGAGTTAAGAAAATTAGCGGAGAACATTTGAGTGGAGAAGGAAGTGTTCTAATCGCCCCAAAGAGTGCAGAAATTTTAAAGTTGCATATTTAGAATACGTTGAAATAGAATCTGCTGTAAAGATTTTTAATCAATTCAATATCTCATAAAGCATAATAAAAATGTTAAAGAAGAAGTCACAAACTACAACTGTTAATCAATGACATGATTTCTCACAGCCAAGATGAGGTTAAGAAAATATGGCCAAATTATCAGGGCTAAAAGTTTTGGATTTTTGACTTCATATCACATAAACAAGGAAAATAAACGATGGGCCGAGTTGCCACAATGGAGGGTATTATGATGAAGCAGGGTTTAAATATGATCAAGGCACAAGATCAAGTCATGCTGTTAGGAACCTCAGACAACAATACGGACAAACTCAACCAGCTTACCAAGGAATAGGAGGAACTAAAGAGGAACTTGAAAAAGATAAAAGCATGTGTCAGGAAGTTAATATGATGGGACAATAGCTACCCATATGACGGATTGGAGGGATGATTGGGACGAGTCTCAAGACTAACAAAGAGAAGTATTTGAATAATAATTGATTGAAATGTTGACCAATCGGTGAGAACAGGAGATTATGCTGAGATTAGAATAAATGAGAGTTTTGAATCAAAAGGGAGAAACAAATAGAAGACACCAAGCCAAGGATGCATCCAGCTTGGGGAATTGAGATATAAAGAGTTACAGAGTGAATTGATGTTGGTTGTTCGGAAATTAGGTTGTTGCAGAAAGGTCTGCATATTAGTACAAAATAAAGGTCAAAATAAGGAGCGATAGCTCCGTGTGAGAAATTTATTAGTTTTATTGAAAGAATTGGTGATCTTTATATTATCTGATTTAGTTGCCAAGTGTCTAATACCCTGTGTAAACTGACTTGGTGGAATCAAGACTATACGCCAAGAATTAACAATGGTGCTCACTACAGGGGGCCATTGGTCAGCTGTAGTTATTCAACGCTGTGAATATTAAGATGAGCCCTCATTTTGTTACATCACCATTCTATCGGATTCTGCACGCATCATGTGGAAGCAATATAGGAGGTATCTAATAATGATCCAATATTATTCACTGTGACTGAACCATGTAATGATGAAGTTGTGATCAATCTGCAACTGGAAAACTGCCATGAGCTGACAGCCGACCAACTAGGGCGCTCCACAATTGTGACCCCTAAGCAGCTGTGGAATATTATGGAATAGTTGTTACGAGGGTATCAATTATATGAAGATGAGGCGGGGGAGTATGCCTTGAGTCTATTTTATAACCAACGCGATCAAGAAGATTGTTACGCCATGTACATGTTTTATCTGGTTGCAACAACAGTGGTGTTGACTCACCGCCTTGGTACTCACGGAATTGAGGAATATCTAATCATGTATGTGCAACAGTCTATTCAACAACAACTACAAGTATTGGCTTGCCACAATATAGAAATTGGAGATGTGGTGTGATTTGCTCGAGCACAACAAAATGATATTCTCCTATTGCTCAACTGCCTCAATCGCTCTTTTTTGGAGGTACAAGGGGTTCTTGGGCAAGTGGACCACTGTGTTGAGAACATCCGCCACCGGTTAGACATGTTGGTATCCCAGTTGCATCTTGAGTTGTCTCAGGTAATTGGCGAGCTGTTGGATTGACATGGTCTATCGCTGGAATAGATTCAGGACGTCGTGATGCTGGGCCACAATACTGAGCGTTTCATGACGGGTTTAGCTGAATGGGAAGAAGCACTCGAAGATGTGGTAGCCCAGCACAAAGAAAAAATAGCACTAGTGTAACAGCAAGTGGTGGATCAAGTCAGCTTCGTATCAGCCAAAGTAAACCAACTTCATATTGAATGAAGTAGCCAGCGAATGACTGATAATGAGCTTAACCCTTGGTCGATGTCCCCTGAGTACCTGCAGCTAGTCTGCTGGGTTACCCAATTGAAAGCAGATAGTCAGGCTGAGCGGCATCAAGTTTTTCCCTCTTTTATTCTATGAGACACAGGAGTATACTGACATACTAGAACGACTTAATAACCTTAGTTGGGCCAATGAAAGATTGATATGGGAACAAGTCGCTCTCCTGACCCGAATGGACAAGGCTAACCAACAAGTGGATTATGTTAGCCGTTAGCACAGCCATATACAAAGTACAATTGGAAGTGTCTTCTCGCGCCTACAAGTAGTGGGGTTGCAGTTGCAAGAGGAGAGGAAATATCCTTAGGAGCTGCAAAATCAATATGTGACACTACAACAGGAATTACAGGATGGGCGGTGTAGATGTCATATAATTAAAGTGGAGCAGATGATCAATGAGCAATTGGCGGAGTATGCCAGAGCTGAGGGTAACGGTGCAGTCAATGGCAATTTGGTGGATTAACGCTATGACTCCACTAACAAATACCCTTTAAACAATGGAATGTATACCCCACGCGACTCTACTACCTTTGATTTTATCACGCCAGATTCAAGCTTGACCGGCTGGAGATATAATAAATCCCATGGAGATGGTTCCCTTAGTCAATCCAGAACCAATGCGCCTGGTCCTTGCCAGAAGTCTGAAGCAAGGCAAAGCTATGCAAATTATTATCTTACCTTCTTTTAGTTGTAATGGAAACCTACTTGGGTATTTCAAGAAATTTGAATTTGCCGCAGAAGGAGTTTCTGATCGACAGAAAGTGAAACTGTTGCTGTCTGCTCTTGATGTGGACAGCACTGATCAAGTTACTTGCTACCTCCCAAACAGCTTGGCATCCTATGAAGAAACTAAGGCTATTATTCTTCAGATGTTTGGGGGTGTGACCAAGATGGTCCAACGGAAAGCCAATTTTCTGACTATATAATTTCACCAAAATGAGACCCTGTCATATTTTGCTGAACATTTCTTGGCGGAAGCACATGTACTAATTGGAGCCAACCTTTTATCCGCCAAGGATGTGGGTATTGCAATGATGGCGGCCATCAAACTATATTGGGAACTATCTAACGCTATGTCTCACATGTTGAATGAAGAGGCAGGACTTATTCAAATTGTAAATAGTTTTTACCGACTCTCTGCCATGAACAGCGCCCCTAATATAGCCCGTCAACCCTCTGTTATCCCTGCACCAAAGACTTCAGAGTATGAACTACAGCAGCTACGCTATCATCTGCTGGAACATATTTGTTTGTCATATATATCTGCAAATCCTTTCTGACCTAGATATGATCTGCCGGCTTGTTCCTGACCTTGGAAACATACCGTTAATTATTGCACTGGTCCTTCAGCTGCATGTTATATACGCAAACCCTTCATGAATACTTGCTTCCAATGCAGCTAGAGGGGGCATTATGCGGCAAACTGCCATAGTAAAACACAAGTGTATGTGTTACCAACCTAGGAGACCCAGCAGGGAAAAGCTCTAGTGGAGTAGAGACGGGACGCTTTACCTCCGCTATGTTCTAATACACTTGTCCCTAACAAATCCTCAGCTCCTAATTGGGAAAGATCCAAAACTCAATCGGATGAATTACTATACCAACAGCTTCCATCGGGTATCCCTGCTTCTGGGTCCAAATGTATAAATTTACCCTCAAGCTCTGTGTTTCATCAGGAAGCGCCGAAGCCATATGCATGGCAGATCTTGGAACAGACTGGCACAAGTATTGAGGATCCTCTGATGGCTGCTGTTACTTTTTGGTAGGAGTCCACACCACCATTCTGGTGGAAAAAATCATCAATGAGTACCCTCAGGTTGGCAAGAGCATCTCCTCTTTCCTAAGTAACATTAAGCCCTTGGATGTACACAAAATAAACACTGATGGTTCCTCTTACTCAGAATGTACTTATTGTGACATTTTCTTTCAAAATACAAAAATCTGGGCTATCATTGATACTGGAGCCCCTGTGAACATAGTCTCTACCTGGTTGGTGGCTAAGCTTCTGCTCAAACTGGATGTGGACCATTGAGTAGTATATGGAACCGCGGGGATGCATAGCACTGTATCTGAAGGTGCATATAGTGCGTTGCCCTTACAATTTGGGTCCATTTAGGCTTCCACCCCAGCGGTGGTTCTGCCAAACAACAACTATGACATGCTAATCGGTGCAGCATTTATGAGGAAATTTGGTGTTGTGATAAACATGGCGGAGGAAACACTTAACATTTTAGGACAACAGATTCCTGTTTATTTTACCTCATGTGGAATCCCAATGGACTCATTCCAATCTAGTCAAATCAATCTAGCATACAGCGATGGAGTAATTACTGTGCACTATCAATGACTGAAGTGACAGACCAGGGTCCTCCCCAACCAGATTTATGAATACAAAGGGATTCCACTTTGAGCGGCTAGCGATTGGAGCATACCCTCTGGACACCAATGAATAGTAGGGACTGAGCTCGAAATTGATGTCCCAAAAGGGCTTTATGGTGAAATCATGGCTCCTTACCAACACTCTCAGCTTGAGCCACATGTGGCTCCAGGGTTTCTGCTACCTGGGAATGGAGAAAGTGAAAGTGCTGCTAGAAAATTTACAAAAGGAGACCATAACAATTCAGCGGCACCAAGTGGTGGCTTACTTACACTTTTCTCCTATAGAAGAAGTCCATTGTATTCATGATTTTGGCTCTTGGGAGGATCTCAGACTGCCAATAAGCTCTCCACTTGGCATATTGACCGTGGTTCCGCGGGAAGCGCTTACTGGATTATCAACGGAACAACAAGAACAGGCTATGGCGTTATTTGAAAAGTATCAAGATATTTTTGCATATGATGATCACAATTTGGGGTGCGCTCAAGGGGTGGTACATCAGATAGATACTGGGGATCACCCTCCCATTCATCGCGACCTATTAGACGTTCTAAAGCAGCAGAGGAGGTTGTTTCCGATGAGGTGGATAAACTTATAGTGCAAGGGATGCTAGAGCTGTCAAATAGTCCATGGGCATCACCGGTGCTCATAGTGAAGAAAAAAGATGGCTCAAATCTGGGTGGTTATTGACTATCACAAACTCAATAATGTAACAAAGAAGGATTCCTACCCTCTTCCATGGATTGATGATGCATTAGATTGATTGGGAGGAGCGTACTATTTCTTGGCCATGGATCTGATCTCAGGGTACTGGCAGATCAAATTGCCATCAGCAGAACGGGAAAAATGCGCTATCATCACATCAAAAGGATTATTCCAACCTACTCACATGCCACAAGGGTTGTGCAACGCCCCAGCTACATTCCAGCATGCCATGGATACGATTCTAGGTGATTTAAAGTTGTCCTGCGTTTTAGTTTATCTTGACAATATCAACGTGTTCTCACAGACGTTTACTGAACACCTCAGCCATTTGGAACAAGTGTTTTGACGCCTCACTGCCACTAATATCAAAATCAAGCCTTGAAAAGTGCCATTTCTTTAAGGAACAATTGGAATACCTTGGGTTCGTCATGGATTCAAATGGGCTTAAACTGCAGCCAGCTAAAGTGGAAGCAATAAGCAAGATGACCCGCCCAGGTAGCAAGCGGGACATTCAAGTGTTTCTGGGGATGGTTGTGTATTACCGCCAGTTCATTCCCAATTTCAGTTGTATTGGGGCCCCACTTTTTGAGTTGCTGAAGAAAAACGCTTCTTTTGATTGGACAGAACAATGCCAGAATGCTTTTGACGTATTGCGCACCGCGTTAGCAAGTGCACCCATATTGCAATATCCCAACTTTGACAAACAGTTCATAGTGCAAACGGATGCCTCTCTCTCCGCTATAGGGGCAGTATTATCCCAGAAGGACGATGATGGCGTGGAGCATCCTGTCGCCTTCTGTAGTCAAAGTTTGAGCTGTCACAAACGGAACTACACCATTACTGAGTGAGAATGTTTAGCAGTAATCTATGCTTATAAACAGTTTCAAGTATATCTGCATGGGGTATGATTCCAAGTAGTAACAGACCATGCTTCCTTGCATTGGTTGCAGAATCTGTGTGAACCGGAAGGGCGACTTACACGTTGGGCATTAAAGCTCCAAGCATATGATTTTGAGATTGTACACCATCCTGGAGCTAAACACCAAAATGTGGATTGTCTCTCTAGGCTGCCAACAGTCACAATCACAGCGGATTTAGCTGACATAATGTATGAGAAGATGGTGGTAAACAAATACCAGGATGAGCCGCCGCATGTGATCAAGGTATTAGATGGACTTAGGGCGGATACCTTTCTATGTGGGGAGAACTATATAAGCATTGGCGACATGACGTTGAGTTTCCCTAAACCTTCGGCCTGACCTGCGATAATTATGGATGCTCATCAGGCTGTAGGTCACGGAGGATTGCGGAAAACACTGGAGATGTTGCGACCCTCATACTACTGGAGAGCATGCATTATGAAACATATTGTTACCATCTAGTAAACAAAGAAACAATTAGTTGTTGTCATCAGTGTCAAGTGGAAAAACCATTCCACAAGAGAACCACATACCAGCTGGTTAAACCCCGGTTCGCCTGGCACACCGTTTCTATTGATGTAGTAGGACCTCTGCCAACTAGTACCAATCAATCAAGTATATTATCGTCACCATAGATCATCTGACTCGATGGGTGGAGGCCAGGGCCATCAACAATTTGGGCGCAGGTCACTACTGCCAAATTCATCATGGAGTGTGTTGTACAGTGACACGGCTGCCCGCAATTCATTTTAACAAATAATGGAACCAATTTCACTTTGCACATTCTGCCAAAGTTGAACAAGTTGATGGCAATCCGTGGGGTTTTGACCACCCCATATCATCTGGAATCAAATGGAATGGTAGAGCGGGTTAACGGAACCTTAGTGAACATCCTCCATAAATTGGTAAATGATTGACCCTCAGAATGGAGCGCCCTTCTACCCACAGCTGTATTTGCATACAATATTAGCTATCATTCGTCCACTGGTAAGAGCCTGTTCCAACTGTTGTATGGTCAACATCCAGCTTTGCCTGCCTTGCTTTATTCATGTGTAGAGGATACTGGTGGAGTGGACCCCCAGCGTTATTTGAAGACCCTTACGGATACATTGATCAAGCTGCAATTGGAAGCCTACTCCACCAGTTTGGCTAAGAAGATTCGCGATCAGGCAGCGGATCAGAAGTGATGAAAGCGGACTTCCGCTGTACTCCATAGGGGACCATGTTTTATTCCACAATCAGCACGGTTTTGAGAGGAAAAACAAGCTTTCTAACATCTGGGTTGGTCCATTTGAGATAATTGAAAAGACTGGCATGGATGTTTACACCATCAAGGAACCTGCAGGGGGTCAGATCATCAACTGAGTTCACGCAAAGTTTCTTTGAGCCTACAAACAGTGAGAGCATATTGTCCAGTCAAAGGGGGGTAATGTCAGGAAGTTAATATGACTGGATGATACACTAACCATATGACGATTGGAAGGGGAATCAGGATGATTCTTGAGACTAACAAAGAGAAGTATATGATTAATATATGATTGAAATGTTGACCAATTGGTGAGAATGGGAGATTATGCTAAGATTAGGATAAACGAGAGTTTTAAATCAAAAGAGAGAAACGAATAGAAGACACCAAGCCAAGGATGCATCTGGCTTGGGGAATCAAGATATAAAGAGTTACAGAGTGAATTAATGGGGTTTTTTCAGAAATTAGGTTGTTGCAGAAAGGTCTTCTTATTAGTACGAAATAAAGGTCAAAATAAGGAGTGATAGCTCTGTGTGAGAAGTTTATTAGTCTTATTAAAAGATCAGCGATCTTCATATCATCTGATTTGGTTGACCAGTGGCTAATACCCTGTGCAAACCGACTTGGCAGAATCAATACTATATGCTGAGAATTAACAGCATGGAAGTAAAGATATCAATAGTGGATCTGTTTTATTCAGAAAAGGTTATAAGTCCATAGATGGCAGTTACAATGATTTTAGTCATGGAACTCTATGGAAAGAGCTTGTAACCATGGCAGATTACCTCATGTGTTGCTCTCCCTCTTCAATTCAAACCATCAGCCAACGGACCAAAACCTTCAGTAGATCCCCCTGAGACCATGGGATTTCAGCCAACTCCAAAACTGCATTAGTTTCAGAGGACCAATATCACCTCTCTATTCAAGTTGTTCGATATGGCCATGGTGGAATGTGAGGATCACTAGAAGGTGGATAACATGGTCAACTGCCTCGACATGACAAGCCAGAACCTCATTATACCCCAATTATCTTCCATTAAATGGACTTACAAAGAAGCAAGGTTCAATCATAGGGATCTCGGCTGTCTGGAGCATGTCACCAACTGAAAGCAGGAATTCTTAGGCATTTAGTTCCAAAACGATTAGTCCATAAATGCTTTGCCAACCAATTCTATCAGGAGGCAAAGATATTTGCTGTTGAGGGACATTGACTGATTTCAACGCTCAGATTTTCTTGAGATCGGCGCTGTAAGGACATATAAGCTGAATTATTTCATGATCTCCGCGTTGAACTCAGATATAAAGTCAGCTAAAATGGTCAAATTTGCAAATTTGTGGGGTTACCTTTGATTCCCACAGTAGGAGCTTTTTGCAACGTCAATACTGGCAATATTTGTTATTAGATTAATCTCTAATAAAGACTGATCATTAGCCAACCCAAATGCTGATCTAGTCTATTTAAAAACTCCAGAGAAAAAAATAAGAAATGAGGTCATCTGCTATATATATGGAAAGTATGGCCTTGTTCACAGTTCTGATGCACTAAACCTGACAAAATAATATGGTAATCTTACCAATGAGCAACTATCCTACACGAGTAAAGATCATGTGGAGTAGTTGTGGAACAGTCTATCTCTGGCTATGCTTATGTTTCCCCAGACTGAGTTTTTTGCAGCACTCACTAACTAGAAAAGGGCGACAAACCTATAATTGTCAAAAAATTGGTGCAACTGTATTTGAACAAGCTTTAACCTCAAAAGTGTCATTAAGGATGATAGTACTTTAAACGATGTTAACATTTTGATCAATTTGGCTACCATCAAAAAGTGATTCCCCAAATTTAGCTGAACAGCTTTCACAATCTTCTAATTTCTGAAAATGATGCCACCATTTTTCTTAGTAAAAATTATTTCTTCTTATTCTAAATGCACTTATGTTGGTATTTAGTGAATCAAGTAAAAGTTTGAGCCATCATCAATAATGGCTCCAACTAAATTAGTTTCTAAAAATTAGTAAAAAAATTAAGGCTTGCCCCTACGTAGATTATTTTAAGGTTTATGGGACAGTGGGCCTACATACCACTACTTCATGGGATGACTATAAAACCTAGCCTTTATAATTCATATCCCTTCTTGTCAACGCACAAGTCATAGTTCTTATAATCATAATTATGACATATTGATTGGCATTAACTTCATGAGATGGCATGGGATTTGATATAAAATTCCAAGTATATACTCTCAAACTTTAGGGCAAACGTTGACACTGTTTTACAACTGAAAAGAGCATCCATCCCAATTAAAAATAATAATAACATAAAACTGGTCTATGCAGTGGGATCATCTTTGTAAATCATCAACAAATTGCAAACATTCCCAGCTACCCAATGCCCACAATAAAGACTGTCATGGGATCCTTTGAGGTTGAAATTTAAGAAACTTGTGAATGTCAAGGAAAAGTGCATCATTAGGACCGGCCTTAACTTGGACATCTCCAACTATCTGTATAACAAAATTTAAATATTCTTACAAAAAGGATGATATAGAAACCATGTAGCACCTGAAATTTTAATTACTGGTCATGACATGATTCAGGTACTGTCTCCAACCTACTATATAGGCAATACAGATAGAAAAGAACCAAGTAATATCCTTCATTCATTTAGTTCCTACTATAAACTTTTATCTTACATGTCTTTGGTCAAGTCAGCGCGCCAACCTCAGCTCACTTAGCTTTAGAGGCTGACTCGCTGCTCAAGGGACTATTCCATGCAGATTAGGAATAAGACAACCTTCGCTAACATCACAACAGTTCTCACCAAGCAAACCCTCCTCAAATGCTTATCCTTGTTCATCGATTACTTGGTTAACTTGTTTGAGCTCTTGGCAAACTTCTTGACATTTTTTGACATTGTTGACATATATTGGCCTTTGTGACTTAACAGGAACCTTTTCAACCTCTTTGTTGGCGTTATCAGCACCAAGGTATTTTTGACAGAGAATGTCTTCTTTAAAACAGGTTAATCCCAGAATGGCTAATGCGATTACTTCAGATTGTTTAATCTCATACTGGATAATGGCGATTACTAACTTAATACAACACAAGTAAAGCAAAAAGGATAATCTTTTAAGTCTGTAAAAAGGTCTATATTATAGCAAAAAGTGAAGTCTTATATACATCAGGGAGAATATAAGATATAAATGAATGTGATATTATAGAATACAAAGAAACTTAAAGTTTTCCTTAGGAGGTGTTTTAAGATACTCTAGTTAGACGACGTCTGAAAGCTTTAGCCTCTTCACTCATCTGTGTTAATTACTGTATGTGCAAGCTCCATCTCGCAGTGGTTACTCTTGAACCTGGATGTTCAGGGGCCTTTGTGCTAGATCCCAAATCTGGAATTTGGCTCATTAAAGTTTTTTGATGATGGTGATTGCCAAATCTAGATTTATGAATCTCAACATTGGGTTCAAGCAGTGGCACTCCTATGATCAGCCTCACATAGTGGCTTTATGTCGCTTGGGAAATGGACTACTTCCCAATTTGGTGATATTCGGATTTGAGATTTGATGTCTTTTATGGTGTAATTCAGTTTGAACATTGGGGCGTCAAAGGCGAAATTCAAAATATATTAGCCCACAAAGGTATAAAAGGGGCAGGTTTCATATAATTTTTAGATGGCGTCATCCTCATTTTATAACTACTCTAACCCAACAGGGCGAAAATTATTTCGCATGACATCACTGTTGGAGGAAAAATCATTTAGCTTATCCATGCCTATAAATGGGCCTCTTTCGCCCTCATCCACGATGGCCTGGCTGCCAGTGCCGCCACCAGTGTGGGGGTTGCTGTTTATACCAATTTCGCTGGTTAAGGTCTGACCAGATGAACCACTTGCAGGATCATCAGCAACGCTCCCCCTTTCAAGTTAAAACCTGCGCAATGCTAAAGGTGCCGGCATGAACTCTATTATTAAAAATCTATTGCCATCATTGCGTATAGAGTATTCCGCCTCTTACTTTGTTAATATGGTTGCAGGACCATTCCAAATGGCCTAATGTTTCTCTGGTTGTGTTCCTCTCAAATGGTAGAAAAAAACTTTGTCACCAATACTAAATTAGTAATTTGATCCTTCTCTGTATCTCTTTTTGACTTGGAGGGAGGCTTGCTTCAATTTTTGCTTTAAGATTCTAACTGCACTCTGATCATTTCTTCAGGTAGCTTTTGTTACTAAATCCTGGTGGTAGGCCCTTCTATCCACTGCTATGATCAGCGTCAGGAATGTAGGCAGCGCAGATTCTCGCCCATATAGGCCTTGAAAGGGGACATCCAAATCACACGGTGGTGGCTAACTGGTAAGCCAGCAGCGCTGATAAAAGCAACTGGTCTACTTCAACTTGTAAATTAGGGCTATCTTCTTAATTATGTCTCTTAGGGTCCAGTTGACTCTTTTGACACTTCCGTTGGAGGATGGTGTGTAGGGGATAGTAAACTGTTGTTTTACCTTTGCTAAAGCCATCAGTTTCTTCACCACATATGAGATGAAGTTTTCTTCCATTGTCTGATGAAAGAGTTTGTGGGCATCCGTGTCTTTTTGTCAAAAAGACAGCAGTTTAAATTTAGACTGGACTGCCAGTTTAAGTGCAAAAGCACCCAAATGACAAGCCCAAATGCCAGTGGAACTGCTTCTTGCACGACTGTTGTAAGTATAGGAAGGAATTTCGACACTGAGCGCCCATGAGTCATAGTCATGTATAAAAATCAAGCAACAAACCAGGTAAACACGGCCCTGGGGCCTGTGGATTGTTGAAATAGTTGATTTGGGAGGGGTAATTTGGATTTGACATAATAAGAACTGGAATTGAGTAAGGGGATTTCTTATACAAAGAAGTTAAGGGAAAAAAATTAACTGACAATTTCCTCAGTGTGTTAGATGATTAAATATTGGTCAATTTAGGAGATAATTATCAAAGCATGAGAGGGCTCTCAAAATTTGACCTAAAAAGCAAACTTTGAGCAAGGGGGAAAAAGGTAGAACCTACTGGTAATTGATATTGAAAGAGTTGGCGGTGGACTGAGTTACTGCTGATTCAGCCTCAGATGCCCAAATTTCAAATTTTTTATTTTTTTAATGGTTAACGTGACAGCGTCTTGCCCAATGGGCAACATGAACCCCCCCAGGGCCACCCCACATAGGGGCGGTCCCAAGAGGTTGGGAACGGGTTTGGGATACCCAACCTGCCCACACCCAGTTGCTTTGGTGTCTGTTCAGAAAAAGCGGGAATTTTCAAGCAATAAATTTAATATGGAAAAGAGGGTATAGAGCTGGAAACAATTTTTAACAATGGACCGACGCCATTTATAAAATTTGCTGCAGATTTAACATTGAGCATCTTTGACTTGATAGTTACAAACCCTCTGGGAGTGGTTTTCAAAGTTCTAAATGCAGATTTTGTTCTGAGCACATCATTTCTCAGTGGCTAGATGCCACTGTTGATTTGTGACTGAGGATACGACCCCCAATACTCCATCACTTAAATGCTCATGCCCGTTGGGCCTCGTCACCATGGGTGTAGGTTTTCCAGATATTTTGGCACAAATATCTTCAATTCGCCACACTATTTTGGCAGATAAAAATTGTGGGAAATGGTGGGGGAATCTTCAGAGGTATGGCTGTAACCCAACGCTTGTCTACCACATGGGGTGAGATCACCCTGCGTGATATGGGGGACAGCTGACCTCTTAGTACCCTTCTTAGTGGGAAATGGGAATACTGTTCAATCTAATCAGAGGGTACGCTCCCCCAGACTTACACTACCCTTCCCTCTTTCCAAAGGGGGCCCCACCACTGGGAAATTCCGCAAGGGACACATTTTGTGGCTTTTAGGTAATTTGATCACCATCAAAGCAGCAATCTTTAGAGGAGGACGAGGAGTTTCCATATTGGAGACATGGAAAGCCAGACCAAATTGGAGCAGTTTGTGCAATTGTAAGATCTGATCCATCTGTTCTTGAAGGCTGTATAGCCTTTCCAAGCAACGAGATATTAAACCAATTGAAAAGATTTATGAGAAGCCAAGATGCCCTCCACTTCAGCCTCCTCTACATCCTTAATCGCAATAGGCTCTGGATCTGAGTAAATTGCCCCCTTGAATGGGGATAACTGAGATACATGAAAAACTGGGTGTTGCTTCCAGTGAGTTGGCAATTTTAACTGGATAGTGGCATCACCCAAATTTATCTCCACAAAGTGGGGACCAAAGCATTTTCTCGCAAATTTATGTGAGGGCACCTGAAACCACAAATGGTGCATATTGAGCATGACATGTGAACTGAACTTGATGTTGTAAACCAGGAGCTACTTCTGATCTGAGAACAATTTATAGTCACTTATGGCCTTAGTGAGATGCTCCCAAACTAAGGACTGCATTGTCCAGATATGTTGGGCATGGTCTGCGGCAGCTGGTACCTCTGGGCGAAGACATGGGTTAACTGAGAATGAGGGGTTGTACACCAAGGTCACTTCATATGGAGAGAATCCAGTGGAGGCATGCGTTCCGTTATTATATGCAAACTAAGTGAGGTGGAGGTCATTGACCTAGATATCCTGAGCAGCAGCTGCGTTGCAGCACAGATACTGCTCAAGGATCTTAATTACATGTTCAGTTTGGCCATAAGATTGAGGGTGGTACGCGGTGGAGCGGCAGGGAATAATCTTCAAGATCGCCATAAGCTCATTCCAGAACCATGCCATGAACTGAGGCCCTCAGTCATATAAATCTCCTGTGGGAGGCAAACATTGAGAACACATGGCGCACGAAAAGTTGAGCAGTATCCTCAGAAGTTGTAGCAGAGGAGCATATTAGAAGAGAAAATTTTGTGAAGTGGTCGACCACCACCATCACTGCAGTGAACCCTTTGGAGCAGGGAAGTTCAACAATAAAGTCCACGGACACAAATGTCCATGGACTCTCTGCTTGTTGTAAGGGATGAGAAACCATTCTTGCCCAACCAATCTGACTTGGCATGAGCACAAGATACACAATCTGAAATCCATACTGGAACATCTTTTGACAAATCTGCCCAATTATAGATAAGCTTGATCAAATCAAGGCACTTCATGTTCCCAGGGTATCTGACCGCAGGAGGATTGTGGTGAGCCTGAATCACTTCAGCTCAAAGAAAAAGAGGTTTCCCAAACCCTCGACTGAAATTGAATGAGACCCTCACCTAGGAAATACAAGGAATATTTAGATGCAGGAGGGGACAACCACTCCAATATTGTCCACCCCTTCGCCACAGGCCGTTTGGGCTGCCAAAATATGGGAGATTAGGGGTGCATCTGTAGCTAAGTCCACTGTCAAAACCCTGGGAGGGATAATGGTAACCAGATCCACCTCATCTGGATTTACAGGGCAATGTGTGGGGTTACAACTTAAGAAGTTGGGGAGAACATTCAACGATCCTTTCACAAACTCATATTTGAAGTTAAAGCTACACAATTCCAGTAGGTTTGAGCCTACCAGTGTGCCAACTTCTGTGGTTTGCGGAAGTAGAGGTGGGCTTGATGATCCACTAACACTGTAACCTTGTGTTGAGCGCCCTGCAAAAGATACCGCCAGTGGGTCAAGGACCACGCCACAACTGCCAGCTCCTTATTGCAGATAACCCAGGTCTGTTCTGTAGGAAAGAACAGCTAGAAAAGTAGGCGATGGGGTGCTCTAACCCCTTGTGCTCCTGAAGAAATACAGCCCCCATAGCAACAGATGACACATCGCATTCTAGGACATAAAGCTTGGAGGGGTCCACATGTTTTAGGATATGGGAGACAAAAACACCTCTTTGATCAACTCAAGTGCATTCTGGCACCCAGGCGTCCAACAAAAGGGGACATTCTTACCCTTGAGTGGATGAAGTGGGGAGGCTAACTAGGATAGGGCAGGGGAAAATTTTAAGAAAATTATAGTGCCCAATAAGCTTTTCAATTGCTTTTGGGTCGTTGGAGCTGGTCACTCGAAGATGCGTCTAACTTGTTAGGAGGAATGGCGTACCCATCCTTTAAGATGAGATTGCCTAATAATGTAACTTCCTCCCAATAAAACTCGCATTTTGAAGAATTAAAAATAGGCCTGCCTTATTAAGGCCGCCACAACTGCTTCTAAGTCTTTTGCATATTGTTTGGGAGTTGGGGAGTGTACCAAGATATTGTCAATATAAGCTACCGTGAAGGTGAACTGGAAATCACCCAGAGCACTATCAATCATCCTTTGGAATGTGGCAGGTTCATTTTTTAGCCCAAAGGGCATTACTTGAAACTAAAAATACCTTGTTTTGTTCAAATTGCAGTAAGCCATTCCTGGCCTTCCATCACCCAAATCTGATTGAAAGCATTGACAAGTACAAGTTTCAAGAACACCTGCAATTTAGCAATCACTTGCCCAATCATCTGATCCAAAGGCAGAGGGTAGGGATTGTGGACTGTGATCTTATTGAAGTGACCATAATCCATGCAGGGGTGAAGGAAACCTTCAGACTTCTTGGCAAAAATTATGGGGGAGGCAACTGGAGAAGGTTCTTTGAAAATCCTACCCTATTGAAGCATGTTATCCAAAAATGCTATTGAAGGTCCGACTACAATGACCAGAATTACTCAGGATTGAGATTCAAAATCTTGGTCTAATGAGATTGCAAAATCCACGTCAGAGATATCTAATTCTAGGATAGACTGACAATCAAATTTTTGGAGTTATCAACCTTCTCTGAATGATGATGCTAAGCTATCTGATGAGGAAAAATATCATATAAGAAGGTCGTTCTCATCAAATAAGAATCTTATCAGATCTGGAAATCACGAGTATAATATTAATAATCACCAATATCAGTCATCTAATAGGAAAGATCGTATCTCAGGTGCATCCCAAAAATCCTCAAGGATAATTACTAAAGCTACTCCTTTAAATATCCCTCATTTCAAAGTAATAAAGTACCTCTATTTTTGTCTCAAGTAGCTTAATTTTGATCTGTTGATACAGGATTCTGTATTTTCGATTGAAATCAATTATAGCAATGGAACTAATAACTTCATTGCACTTGTGTTAATCTTTGCTATAGCCACATAACTAATAATTTCATAGCCTTCATAGCACCTGCTTATAATAATCTCTACTGAAATTCCAATACTGGTGCTCACTGCTAGGTCTGCTTACAAGGCTACCTGGTGAAAATATACTTTCACAACGATTTTTATGTCTAGCGAAGAAAGCCCCCTTCTGAGGAATCAATGAGTATCACCTGATGGGTACACTCCAGCAGGCAAGAAATGCCTTCCATTAATACAAATAATTATAATTTCGAGCTTTTATGGACTTGGCCATTTAAAGCCCTGACCAGAATAATTATCAGATTCAAGCCGCAAACATAGAAGAAACGGTTAAAAGTTTCATAAAGGGGGCTATCCAGCCTGGTGCCCGTCCTAATTGAGACCAAGCATCTAAAGTTGCTGATAATATGATGAGCTCATACAACAGAGTGGTGTTACAACCTACCAAAGTTGGGTTGGCTAGAACTGAGCAGTACCTCCGGCATTACGTACATCACGCTATTCATCTTGTACTCCAGATTTTGGGGTTGCATCATCTCAAGATTCAACGCCAGTTGACCCTGGTGCAACAATTTCACTCTCAGTTATCCTCGTTTTATGAGACGGCTTCTAACTTTGGACAGGATAATCGGGAAGCCATACTCAATAATAGAAGAGAAATCAACAGTATACATAACCAGTTGGTGAGAATTAATAATGGAGTTGTGAGATACATCGGCCAATAATTATCACAGCAGGTTAGCGAAATCTCTAACCTTATCCACCACCATATCACCACCCTTAAGGATGAGATTACAAGACAACTGGGACAATTGCAGGTCCAACATGAGGAACTCTTTGTTGAGCTTGATGGGCTAGTCCACCAACTTTTATGAATTGTGGATAATATTGGAGAAGGTGGATCCAGCCCTGTTGGTCCTCCTGGACTGCTTGGACCATCTAGTTCCCCTTTGGTAACCCTGGGACCTCCTGGTGAATGTTGTCCCCCTGATCCGTGGGTCAACAAGGCTACTGGGGCCAGCAGGTCAAGATGGCTCTTAGGACCCCCTGGACCTCCTGGACCCCCTGGCTTCTTTCTTCCAATACATGATTCAGAACCTTTGATTCTACTAGTATTTAAGGTGCAGGAGTTAGAAACCCAAATCTGATTTATAGCACAAGGGTGTTTCTTGTCATTGGAAGGCCTTCCAACTGACCCAGATTACTCTTTAACCAACTTTTTGGATGGCGTGGATAATGCTCATCATCTATGCGATGCTAACCAAACTATGCAAGAAACCCAGTTTGCAAGGTTAAATGCTTCCATTGAATGGTTAACTGCTAGATGTGAAGTACTCGAGAACAAGCAGGAAGAGATGATCACTGCAATTTCTAACTTGAATCGATAACCTATGAATGATCATCATGCTAAATGGGTTCATGATTAACAGGAGGTCCTCAATCATTTAAAGCAACAAGTTGACCAAATTCCCACTCAGGCTCATATCCCAGAATCTGAACCCTCTGAAGCTGATCCGGTCATGGTATTGGGTGTACACGTTTTGATTAATGAACCCACTACCTTCAAACCTACCTTTAAGGATAAGTTTGAGACGAGTGAAGGTAGCATCCATTTTTTTCTCTTTGTCTATGAGCGTGCAATGGACGGGACAACAGATCAACAGAAAGTATGGCATATTATCTCATTCCTAAGATGGTTCACTCAAGAGATCATGGTTCCTCACCTTAAGGTTTGCAATACATGGGCTCAAGTGACAACTGCTTATAAAAGAATTTGGGAGAGATCAAATCCTATCCAACCAGAATTAAGCCTTTATGAGCATCCAAATCAAGAGCAGAGAGTCAATCCAAGATTTTGCCAAGAGATTCTATCATAAGGCCCAGACTCTTGCTACTTGTGACCAGATTACTGTAGATGATGCCATCATGGCTGTAATGAGTGCTTTTGCTTATCGCACTGAGCTGCTACTACATTTAAAATCACTTAAGGAAATTTCAGACACATTCTTGATATCAAAGGTCTGCTCATGGAGATTCCTAATGGTGTGGTACACCTGACCTCTGCTAGTAACCCTTGTTCTTATATCCATGCAATGCCACCTAGACCCAAACCTAAACCAAAGAAGGAGCCATTCAACTATTTGTCAGACAGATGGCAATTAAAAAATAGACTGGCCTGCCAGCCCAGATGCCAGAGCATCCAAGTGGCAAACCAGAATTCCAGGGGCACTGCTGCTGGTATGACAGATATGGAACTGGAAAGGAGTTTAATTCTCAACAGATAAAAAGGATTTTTTGGGGAGGGTGTTTTTATTGGAAAATTTAAGGGAAAATAATTGAGCAAAAATTTTCTCAGTATGATACACCCAGTTAAATATTCATCAATTTTGAGGGAAAATAAGCCAGTATCAGGTTCCACAAGTTCAACCTAATTGGTTACCTATTCAGGAATGGGCAGGTTAGTTCCCTGAGACTGACATTGTAAAATTTAGCGATGAGCTGAGTTTTGGTCAGTTCAACCTAAGTGGTGAACTATTCGGAAATGGGCGGGTTAGTTCCCTGGGGACTGAAATTGCTAAGTTCGGTGGCAGGGCTGAGTTGCGGTCAGTTCAACCTAAGAGGTGAAATATTTGGGAATATGATGGTTAGTTCCCTGGGGGCTGACATTGTAAAATTTGGTGATGAGCCAAGTTGCAGTCAGTGGTATTGCATCAGGCGCAACACCCAATTTGTTATCAGGAAGCTGCCCATTGGTGGTGATGCCTGACGGATTTGGGAGGGGGGAAGTTTTTGATCATCGTGTAAACCAAATTACAACCATCGGGCAGTCCAGCCAATAGCCCAACCTCAATCCTTTTCGACCATTTTGAAATCTGACTATCCAGCTGATTGCCACTCGAATTAGTTACAATCATTTCCATTTCAGTAATCACAGCGCATATTTTACTAATTCCTCATAACAGTTCTGCTGAGGAGAGTGCAAGTACCAGAAGCAGGATCCAAAGCTGAAGGGCTATTATCCAGCGCTCGCCTACCATGTGAGCGAGATCGCCCTGAGTAATGAGGGGTATGGCCATCCTCTTTGGTATTTTCTGCTCAGGAACAGAAAGATGGCCTGATTGACACCCAGAGGACGTTCCTGGACTTACATTACCCTTTCCTTTTTCCAAGAGAAGAGCCACATCACTGGGAAACTGTACGGGAGCCACCTTCTTGTGCGCCTTGGGTGACTTGATCGCCATTAATGACACAGGTTTTTTGGGGGGAAATGGAGAATCTCAGGGTGGGATATGTGGAATGTTTTGTCCAGGTTCATGCAATTTGCGCAATTGCATGTCTTGCCCCAACTGTTCTTATAGGCCAGATATCTTTTCCAAGCCATAAGATATTGGATGGAATGTCACAATTTCTGGGATGCCAGGATAACTTCTTCCTTGGCCTCTTCCCCATTTTTGATGATAATCAGTTCCAGTTCCATAGGAATTGCACCTTTGAAGGGCGACAGTTGGGAAACTACTGGGCTTTAAAGGACAAACTCATTTCAAGTTGAGATGTCAGACCCTACTGACATGGGCAAGGTAGCCGCAGCAACTAAGGGGTATGGGTTTGGAGTTTTGAGTGGGGTGGGGCTGATGTGGGCAGGGATAATCTTCTTTACGACCTGATTTAGTTGGAAAGAAGGGACCATTGCTGCACCAATATCTATGAAAAAGGTGGAAATGGTAGATATTGATAGCTGGTCGATTATGTCAGACAGATGACAAGTAAAAAATAGACTGGCCTGCCAGCCTAGATGCCAGAGCATCCAAGTGGCAAACCAGAATTCAGGGGCACTGCTGCTGGTATGACAGATATGGAACAGGAAAGGAGTTTAATTCTCAACAGATAAAAAGGAAATTTTTGGGGAGGGTGTTTTTATTGGAAAATTTAAGGGAAGAGAATTGACCAACAAGTTTCTCAGTGCAATACACCCGATTAAATAGTCATCAATTTTGAGGGAAATAAAGCCAGGATCAGGTTTCGCAAGTTCAACCTAAGTGGTGAACTATTCAGGAATGGGCGGGTTAGTTCCCTGGGGACTGACATTGCAAAATTTGGTGATGATCCAAGTTTTGGTCAGTTCAACCTAAGTGGCGAACTACCCAGAAATGGGTGGGTTAGTTCCCTGGGGACTGACATTGCTAAGCTTGGCGGCAGGCTGAGTTGTGGTCAGGTCAACCTAAGAGGTGAAATATTTGGGAATAGGAGGGTTAGTTCCCTGAGGCTGACATCACAAAATTTGGTGATGAGCCAAGTTGCAGTCAGTGGTATTGCATCAGACGCAACGCCCAATTTTCCAGCAGGAAGCTGTCCATCAGGGTGATGTCTGACGGATTTGGGAGGGGGGAAAATTTTTGATCATTGTGTAAACTGAATTGCAACTGTCAGGCATTCTGGCCAATAGCTCAGCCTTCATACCTTTTCGACCATTTGAAATCTGAGTATCCAAACTGATTGCCACTCAAATTAATTGTGATAAATTCCATTTTGGTGATCACGGCGCAGATTTTACTAATTCCTCATAATAGTTCTTCCAAGGAGAGTGCAACTACCAGAAGCGGGATCTGAAGCTGAAGGGCTATTATCCAGCGCTCGCCTACTATGTGAGCGAGATTGCCCTGAGTAATGAGGGGTATGGCCATCCTCTTTGGTACTTTCTTGCTCAGGAACAGAAAAGTTGGCCCGATTGACACCCAAAGGACGTTCCTCAGGACTTACACTATTGCAGTCTTGTGGGTAATGTAGAATCTTAAGGTTGGAAAGAAGTGGAGGAGTTGAAAAAAGAGGAGTCAGCATAGGGCATGAGTCTCCCTGTGCTGACCTACCTCAGGTTCCTCAATCAAAACCTTTTAACATTTCTAAAGACTGTTATGTGATATCCGCTCCTGGTGAACTTGTTATCCCTGATAAATTAGCCAACAAAGATACTATTTCTGCTTATGCTTCTGTTTCTTCTATTTCAATTCATTCAATTTTTCCTCGGTGTTTTTAATCCCAAACTTTGGCAATGATGTGACTTGGATGGAAGTCATCGTGCATAAGGTAAAAGTTTTGGATATCATTGATACAGGATTGCCAATAAATGTAATCTCATCCAAACTCATGAAAAAAATCAAATTGGCGCCGGACTTAAACCATTCTCAAGGCTACTGAACTGCTGGTCTTTCCTACACTAAATCAATAGGAGCTTATTCCTCTCTTCCTTTGCGTTTTGGAAAGTTGGTTGTGTCAGCCCCTGCAGTAGTTTTGGACAACAACTGTTATGACCTGCTCTTGGGAACCAAATTTCTCATTGATCTTAATGTGATAATCAGTCTAAAGGACAATTACCTTTCTTTGATTGAGTACCAAGTATCTTTAATTCTACAATTTATTCCCAATAGCAAAGACAAACTCAATCGACGTGTTTGCTAAAAGGAATCCCCCACTTCTATCTCTTGTCTTGAGTACTGAACCTTGGGCCAAAGATTATACTTCCTCCTCCATCAGCTTGTGCCTCTGAGAACATGCCTATATTCTAACTCTCTGATTACCATTCCCTCAAATGCTCAAGTCATAATTGAAATGGGAGTACAAGTATTTTTACCCACTGATCATGTGTTAGAGATCTTTGGTAACCAAAATCCCTCTCATTTGGGGGTTTTACCCTGCCCTGGTATCCTTGATCCTTCCTACGATGAGACTGTTTTAGTTCTATCAGTTAATCTCACTTTTCAACCTATGTTATTGAATTTCAATAACCCCATCACCTATGCGCAGCCTACTTTCTGTAAATGAAATCTTCTCCTTTTCAGGATGTGAGATTTACATGAATTTGGGCTGGAAGATCCCCCTATCGTTGCTAGAATTGATGTCAAATTTGGGGATTCACTTGATCCAGAACAACAGCATGAAGCTGAGGCTCTGATTGAAGTGTATGCGGATATATTCGCTAAAGGTCCTGGAGATTTTGGGCTAATGAAAGATGTGCAGCATCAGATGAAAATTGGGGAAACTCCCCCTATTAGAGCTAAACCATGTTATAAATATAAAGTTGAGGAGGCTCAGGTCTCAGTGGAATTGAAGCAACTCCTTGATGCAGGGTTATTAACGCCTTCTAAGAGTCCATTGGCTTATCCTTTACTACTCATCTGGTAAAAAAATGGGGATCATAGAGTGATTATTGACTATTGTCAGCTCAATGCAGTTACCCAAAAGGATTCTTAACCTCTACCTCGCATTGATGATTCATTGAGACTATTGTCTGGATCAAAATACTTCAAAGCTATGGACCTTGCAAGTGGTTACTGGCAAATTAACCTGGCTCCGGAAGACCATCAAAAATGTGCTTTAATCTCTAGTGAGGGGTTATTGAGCCCAATCATATGCTGCAGGGGCTTTTTAATGCCCCTGCTACTTTTCAAGGAGCCATGGATGTCTTGTTTGAGGATTTGAAACTTTCTGTGTTTTGGTATACTTAGATGATGTTACTGTTTTTTTCGCACTTTTAACGAGCATTTGGATCATTTAAAGGAAGTATTAGGTCAGATGCGTCGCGCTTTGCTTAAGCTAAAACCATCAAGTGTTTTTTAAGACTGATATGGAATAATTAGGTCATAAAGTTAATCGCAAGGTATCTAACCTTTATCTAATAAGATACAAGCTATTTCAACATGTCTGTTCTTAAAAGCTTGCGTTATTTCCAAGTGTTTTAGGGATGGTTGGTAATTACCAACAATTCAACCCCCATTTTGTGGAGAAAGCAGAGCCTTTAGTTTACCTTTTGCACAAGTAAGTCCTCTTTTGTATGGGAAGAATCACAGCAGCAAGCTTTCAATTTGTGGCGCTAAGCCTTAGTTAGTGCACCAATCTTAGCCCATCCTGATTTTTCCAAACCTTACTTTTATTTACCAATGCCAGTGATATTGCTATTGGAGCCATTCTGGCTTAACATGATACCAACCTGGTTAATCACCCTATCACATACTATAGTAAAACCCATCTAGGGCTGAATGAATATATAGTTTTACCAAGAGAGAATACCTTGCAGTTTTGTCCGCCATCAAGCATTTCCACCCTTACCTCTATGGCAAGCATTTCACAATCATCACGGATCACGCTTCCTTTAAGTGGTTGCAACAAATGAAGGATCCTAATGGGCGCTTAGCTAGATGGGCATTAAAGCTCTAGAATTATGACTTTACAATTCAACATCGCACTGGAGCTATTCACCAAAACGCTGATGAACTTTCTTGATTGCCTATAATAACATTATTCTCTGCTGAGGAAGATCGCATCTATGACTTGATTGGTAGACCTGAGCTATGGTACTGTGAATCTAAGGATGTTATATCAAAGCTACAATCCTTAACCAAAATACTCAGGTTAAAGAAAATTCATTATAAAAGAATTTGGGATCTACATGGTTGCCCTTGATTCGGCCCTCTGCAAGGACTGATACTAATATGGAGGCTCATCAAACTGTAGGGTATGGAGCTGTCACTAAGACCTTACAGTGGTAGAAAAATCATTGTTACTGGGATAACATGCCGAAATCTGTACACGATGTGTTGGAGACTTGTCTCACTTGCCAACAACAACGTGTTGGAAATTTTATGTTCCAACACAAAATTGTGGGATCTTCAGAACTTTCTCTACTATGAGTATTGATGTGGTGGGCCCTCTCCCTACTGCCCTTATGGACATTAATATATTCTACTAGCAATCAATCCTTTTAATAAATGGATTGAATCTATCTCATTTTCCACAGTCAGTGCTAAGGTTACTGCGTCCTTTCTTTTTAAGCAAGTTTTCACCAGGCATGGTAACCAAAAGTCCTGTTATTGGATAATGAGACCAACTTCTTTTCTCAGGTAGTATCTGAGCTTACTAAATTAATGGGTACCTATCAGTCATTTACATCCCCTTACAATCCTTCTACTAATGGTGTGATTAAACGAGCAAATACTACCCTTGTAGCCATTCTTCAAAAGATGGCTTCCAATGACACTAGTAGATGGAATTTCTATTTACCTAGTGCTATGTTGGCTTATAGGGTTAGCTACCATAGTATATTTGTAATGTCTCCTTTTAAAGCTTTATATGGTGGGGATCCTATTCTCCCCTCAAGTGTATAACCTATACTTGAGGAGGCTACCCCGAAAACTACTGCTTTAGCTATGAGAAGACTAGCTGATGAAATCATCTGAGTACAAGCTTTAGCTTTGAGTTCCCTTGCTGTTACCACCTTAAAAGAGGGAACAAGAACCAACGCTAGTAGACCTACGCTACTGGAATATCAAGTTGGGGATCTTGTACTCTTCTATCACCTTAGGCCAGGAGGAAGGATTCACAAACTTGACACCATATGGGCTGGTCCTTACCATATTATTTATTGTTGGGGTATTGAATACTCAATTGCAGCTGTTGATACTTGTACTGTTATCAATAGAGTGCATAGTAGATTTCTTCATAAGTATGTGCCCCCTAGGAAAGATCTTAAGGGGGGCATTGTTGGGGATTCAACTACAGTGACCAGAATTAATCAAGATCAAGATTTGATATCTCAGTCTAATGAGATTGCAAAATTCACGTCAGAGATTTCTGATTCTAGGATAGACAGACAATCAACCCTTTGGAGTTATCAACCTTCTCTGAAGGACAATACTAAGCTATCTGATGAGGCAAAATATCATTTAAAAAAGTCAGTCTCATCAAATAAGAATCTTATCAGATCTGTCCATCACAGTATGAATATAACAATCAGCAATATTGATCACTAAAGGAAAGATCTTACCTCAGGTGCATCCCAAAAATCCTCAAGGATAACTACTAAATCTACTCCTATAAATATCCCTTTTTCTAACAAATAAAGTACCTCTATTTTTGTCTTGCGTAGCTTAATTATGGTCTGTTCATACAGGATTCTGTATTTCCAATTGGAATCAATTATAGAAAAAGGAACTAATAAATTCATTGCACTTGTGTAAATCTTCGCTAGAGCCATGGAACTAATAATTTTGTATGCTTTGTAGCACCTGCTTATCGTAACTTCTACTGAAATTCCAATACATGCATTAAAGGCAACCTCCTCTTCCACTGTATGAGAGTACAATGGGCAGTTTATGTTATTCATCTGCACTGTTGTATGAAACGCCAAGTCAAATTTTGTATGAGGTTTAGTCGATCAGCCTTGATAGTGTCAAAAATACCCAGATATCCCATCAACTCAATGGAGAAAATGGACGTAAGATTGATGTGAGAACCAAGGGTTGTAATCAAACTATGGTCAAAAGCTTTAGTGAGGGTATCCAACAATGGAAACTCACCCTCCATCTGGTCATTAGAGAATGAAAACATAATAGACTCGAGGTGAATTTTAACATGCTGACGCCACCAATTCACTCCCAAACTTACAGGAAACACCAAATTTTGGAATTGTGGAGGATTGATAGCAAAAGCTATACTGGTGAACCAAGAAGGGTTGGATGTCGTATTTTTTATGAGGGCTTGGAGGCTGATGAAGCAATCATCACTGTAGGACCCAAGTCCAGGTCAAGCTCCAGCTGGTGAGCCAACTTTATGCTCATAAAATTACCCGCTGCACCAGTGTCAACCAAGGCCTCAAAAGATACCTGGCTTGATCTGATACAAGTTTCATTGGTAATATAAAGTAGGCGGAGTCTTTTTATTGGCAGCTATAGTTGAGTCCATAGATAAGGAATAGATTGCAATGGGATTGGGGGAAATCACAAGGTTTGTGACAGGGGCAGATGCTTCATAAGTTGGAATGCTAGAATATACTGGCATGGGCGCAGGGGCCGTGGCAACTATGGGAATTAATTTGGACAATGGTTCAGAGTTGGGATTTGACACCAAAACTACCTTGGCGGCTCCTATCATGAAAATCCCATTCTGGAAAGTGGGCTTAGTAAATACAAGATATACTGGGCTATTGTGGCCATAGTAGAACTTCTTCACAACCTTATTCATTTGAAGAAAATGGCCACTGATACGTTCATCTTAACGAAAAAAGCTGAAAATAGTTAAGAATGATGTTCAGTTGAATATGTCAAGAATACAGCAAGTTGTTTTTAGACTGGCCTGCCAGTTTAAGTGCCGAAGCACACAAATGACAAGACCAAATACCAATGGCACTGCTGCTAGTGCCACTTTTATGAGACCAGGAAGAATTTTGCCGCTGAGCGCCTATGAGCCAAATTAATGTACAGAAACCTAGCAACAAACCAAATAACACGGCCCCAGGGCCCATGGGTTGTTGTAATAGTTGATTTGAAAGGGGTGGTTTGGATTTGAACATAATAAGAACTGGAATTGGGTAAGGGGATTTTTTTATTTAAAATGTTAAGGAAAAAAATAACTGAAAATTTCCTCAGTGTGTTACGACAGTTTAAATGGTGGTCAATTTGGGAGATACTTATCAAAGTATGGGATCGGGATTCTCATAATTTGACCTAAACCAGTGAACTTTGAGCAAGCTGGAAATAAGATTGAACCTAAAGAAAATCAACACTGAAAGAATCGGTGGTGGACTGAGTTAATGCTGATTTGGCCTCAGATGCCTAAATTTCAACTTTTTTATTTTTTTAATGGTTAACATGACAGCGTCTTGCCCAATGGGCAACATGAACCCCCCCCAGGGCCACCCCACATAGGGGCGGTCCCAAGATGTTGGGAACGGGTTTTGGATACCTAACCTGCCCACACCCAGTTACTTTGGCGTCCATTCAGCCAAGCAGGATTATTTGAACAATGAATTAATATGGGGGGAATGGTTTGGAGCTGGAAACAACTTTTAACAATGGCCTAACACCATTAGTAAACTTTGCTGCAGATTTGACATTGAGCATCTCTGATTTAATATGTACAAGCCCACTGGGCATGATTTCTGAAGTTCTGAAGGCAGATTTTTAAATTGACCACATCATTTCTCAGTGGCTCAACGCCACTGTTAATTGTGACTGAGGATTTGGCCCCTGATACTCCATCACTTGAATGTTTGAGCCCGTTGGGCCACGTTGCCATGGGTGTAGGTTATCTAGTTATTTCATCACAAATTTCTTAATTCACCATACTAATTTTAGAAGAAATTGTGGGAACCGGTGGAGGATCTTCGGAGGGATGGCTGTCACCCAACTCTCGTCTACCACATGGGCGAGATCACCCTGCGTGATAAGGGGGACAGCTGCCCTCTTAGGACCCTTCTTAGTAGGGAATGGGAATACTGCCTAATTTAAGCAGAGTGGATGCTCCCCCAGACTTACACTTTTGATCATCTGGTTGTACATGAAATGAGCAGTGGAGTTTTCTGTATACGTTTTGACCGCGGATGCTTCTACCCAATTAGTGAAGTGGTCTATCACCAACTGGATGAGCTTGGTGTTGCTGGATGCTGTGAGCAATGGTCCTACCACGTCAATAGAGACATTGCTGAATGGTGCAGTGGGGGGTTGGTCTTAAATTTAAATCTCTTTTACAGAATTTGAAAACTGGCAAAGTGTACTTACAACTCAATTTTTAGTGTACTTTGTCAGGCATGCATTCCCAGTAAAACCTCACCTTAAGATTAGCCAAAGTCTTCTGAAATAGTCCATAGCCCACATGCTTGTGAGCCTCCATCAAATCTCCATTCATCACTGGGCCATATTTAGGGTACCCTTTGTTTTGAACTTTCTTCTGAAGTTTTCCATTGACTCTCTGGGTTTAAATCTCATCTGCGCAGGACGCACTTGACCTCTTCTGTCTTTTCCTACCAACCCTCAGCTGACAGCCCAATTAGATCATACAGGCGATCACTCTCTGGCGCCTGCAAGTGAAATACATGTAGTCTAAACAAACCATCCACATTGAGATGTTTATATCGTGCTCAATGTTTGATTTTGAAATAATACACTTTCAGAAGGACAGTCTAATGGGCAAGGCGTCCATCTGGATCCTTCATGTTACTTAGCCGGTTGAGCGACGTGTGTTCTGTGCCTACTTTGAGATATATTTCATAAATATAGGGCCTAAAGTGCTTGACTGTTCTGATTACTGCAAGGAATTTGCGTTCAGTTACTTTGTAATTATTTTCTGCCTTAATGAATACTTCAGAAAAAACTTGATCAGGTGATCTACTCCATCTTCATCTAGTTGTACTAAGATTGCACCAAGTCTCACGTCACTGGAGTCAGTGTACAATTAGAAAGTCTTATTAAAGTCTGGGTATGCCAATATTGGTGCTTCTACAATTTGTGCCTTCAACTCCGCAAATGACTGCTCCTGCTTCAGACTCCACTCAAAGTTCGTTCTTAGACAGAAGGTAGTTAATGGGCGCCGCCAAAACTGCAAAATTGGGGATGAACTGCCTGTAGTACCCCACTATTACTAGGAACAATTGAACGTCCCTCATACTCTTGGGTAGCTCCATTGCCACAATCGCGTTCACTTTTCCAATTGAGGCTTAATTCCAGCTGGGCCAATCTCTTGCCTTAGGAATTTTTGTTGTCAATTGAGGAAAGTACATTTGCTTTTCTTTATCTTCACTTGGAAGCGCGAATTTTCTTGAAGACCTCCTGGAGGCGTTACAAATGTTCCTGAAAAGTGCGTCTAAACACTGTAATGTCATCAAGGTATACTAACAGACTGAATAACTTAAGATCACCAAAGATGTGATCATAACTCGTTGGAAGGTTGAAGGGCATTGCAGAGCCCCTGCGGCATCCTCGTGGAACAAACAACCCTTGGCTGCTGATTAAGGCGCATTTTTCCTGGTCCTTGGGTAGAGATTTATTTTTCAGTAGCCATTGGTTAGAGCCATGGCTGAAAATTATAGATCTGCACCAGGCTCTTCGAATCATTACCAATGAGCGGCAAAGTGAGTGCTTCATTCTTGGTAATCAAATAGGCGGCAGTAGTCTATTACAACCCTAAGGGTCCCATCCTTCTTAAGCACCAGCAGCAAAGGACATTCCCACGGGCTCTTGGATGGCCAAATTAGCCCTGCTTCAGCTAAGTGAAAGAGCTCTTGTGCGATAACTGCATCCTCTGTTCCCAAATGTCAATAAGGCTTGGACTTGAAGGGGATAGCTGAAGTGGTTTATCATCTTATGCTGCCTTTGCACAGGCCATAGTCATTTGGGACATTGCTGAAAATGTCGTTAACTCATCCAAAAGTTTTCCCAACTCTTTCTGCTGTTTGGGGGTCACATCCCCAAACCAAAGCTCATCAAAACCTCCTACTGCGTGGATGGAATTGATATCTTGCCAAATAGTCAGGTGGGCCAGTACTATAACTTTCCCCTTTTCAACATTAATCAGTTGGTTAATAATGTTCCCCTGAACATGGTTTAGCTCTCCAGAGTAAGTGGTGTCATAGACCCTGGTAACACTCTGGGCGCTTGCTCTCAAAAATCATCTCAACTGTACTCTTCCAATATTGTGTCAGGAGGAATCTTAACGCTGATTAATGAGGTCTTTTTTCTTTGGTCCCTAATCAGATTTCTATGCTTTCACTTTCACTCAAGGCGAGTCCTTACCCAGCGCTCAAGGTAGATGGTAGTTGCTTTACACCTTTTTCAGTCAAGGAATAATGAATTGGATAAATTGATTGATATGTTTCAGCCAAGTAAGTACATTATTTTTGAGGTTTAACGTCCTTTATCCTTGAAAGCCAGGGGGAGTTGGTAGCTCATGATGCTAACCGTGTTTGTAGTGAAGTCAATTTTTTCCCAAACTCAGGAAGAAACTTTGTTCCAAACAGGAAATCGTAGTGGTCATTGTCCAACACTATTGTGGGTGCTGTCAGAAACATGCGCCCAAATTGTAAAAGCAAGTCAGAATAAGCTCCTAAGGCGCAGGTGATGTCTTGTCCTGCAGTATGATATTTCACACTGTGGTCAAGTTGGGCATATACTTGATCTTTTTATAAGTTTTGAGGAGAAGTATACTGGAGCCCCGGTGTCCAGTACTTCCAGCACAAACACCTTCTGGGCAACTTCCACTTTTTTACACTCTTGCCAAAGTGGTTTCCAGTGGCCAGGAAGTCAGTGGCAGAGTCCTCAAATTGCTTCAAAGTAGTAGCGTTTGCATTGGCCTTGGTAGTGTCTTCGCCATTCAGCACAACATTCTTGAAGGTAAACGCAACAAACTGCTCTCCTTCTTAAAAATTGATCACTTGGCTAGGCTTATTAGCTTGTGCCAAATAGTATTGTTTAACATAGATCCATCAGCACCATGAACTCTCAATCAAGACGATACAGCCACTGTGCTGGGAGCTCTTTAACACATGGTAACCTGCACTAGCCAAAGCTTCACCTTAATAGTCGTCCTCACACTCAGTATGGAGATCCACCCAATTTAATTATTAAGTGTGTCCTCTTTGTGGGTTTGCTCCTTGTTTTTGCCTGTAACTGATGGATAGGATTGAGCGAAGTGCCCAGTTTGGTGACACTTATGGCACTTGCTTTTTTGACATGGCAAACGTTCAGATGGTTTTTTTGCTCTTCTCCTTGGGCTTCTCAAACTTATTGTTGGTGACATAAACAACTTAATTGACTCGTTGAAGGGGTGGTGTAAGTGCCATTGAATTAAAATCAGATCTGTCATCCCTTGTACATCAAAAACCTCATTTAGTGCTTTAAGGGACATTGCACCCTTGACTGCCAAAGTCATGTGCATCTTCAGGTTAGGATTCAACTATAGTGAGCTTAACAAAACGGTTTTGGTGGTGTTCAGATCCAGTGTTCCTGTTGTCCATAACTTCTGGGTCTTAAGTTAGAGATGAGAAGCGTTAATTTTTTTTGACTGGCTCTTTTTGCCATCTTCATTAACAGGAACTTCTGCTTCATATTCTGGACATCCTGTTCACTTCCAAACTCAGATAGTAAGATTATCTTGAATTTGTCCAAGATAATCCAGGTTTCAAGCTCATGCTAAGGATCTCCTGAGCCTTGCAGCTCATGCACCCTTGTATGTGGCGAGCCTTCTGGCGATTGCTAATGCAATACATGATATTTTCATAAATTTGGAGTAAACCGGAAATTGTCCCCTCTCCTGGTGTGTGCATGGTCTTGAGATATGGCTGAAAATTTAGATTTTCTTCAACAGGATCAGCATGCATCATAGTTGGATGAGTTCATGTTCTGACTGGCTGTCATGACATATTTTGCGCAATCCATGCAGGTGCCTCCATTCAAGTTATATGTATAGTAGATGTAGGCTCCACTGCAGTGAGCGTTAGTTCCTTCAAATCTTTAATGGTTTTGTCCAATGCAACCAGAATGTTGTCGTGATGATTTAAGTGCTCTCCACAATCATTAGGACTGGTGATGGTTTCATCTTTCTCTTTCTCAAGGAATACAAGTCTTTCTTGAATGTTCTTAAGTGTAAGTATCAGTCTTATAATAGATTAGGATTCTCTCACTATGGGTTGTGAGGCAATCAATAGTTCGTTTAGCGGGCTTCCTGACATAATCAAAGTCAATATGTAATTGTGCACTTTTTAATTCCATGGTACGGCTCTAGGATGTATGGTAACCTACTCCCTCACCAGGAGTTCAAAGGAATCCTCTCCGCCCTCTCCATGATACACCTCTATATCCGCATCATCATCAGTTTTCTCAGAAAAACTATCATGATCATTGCTAGGGCCTGATGGTGCCACCCCTTTAGTGAGCACCAAAGTCAGCACGCCAACCTCGCCTCGCTTAGCTTTAGAGGCTGACTTGCTGCTCAGAGGATCTACTCCACGCAGATTAGGAGCCAGACAAACTTCTCTAACATTACAACAGTAATCAGTCAGCAAACCATCCTCAGATGCTACCTCTTGGTGAATTGATTGCTTGGTTAACTTGTTTGTGCTCTTAGAAAACTTCTTGACACTCTTTTACATTGTTGACATAAATTGCACTTCGTGACTCAATAGGAACCTTTTCAACCTCTTCCTTGGCTAAATCAGCACCAAATTATCCTTGACAGAGTAAATCTTCAAACAGGTTTATCTCAGACTAGCTACTGGCGATTACTTCAGATTATTAATCCCATACTGGGTAATGGCGATTATTAACTTGATACAACACAAGTAAAGCAAAAAGGATAATCTTAAGATTCTGTAGAAATGTTCTTTATTAAAACAAAAAGTGAACTTTTTATACATTGGGGGGAAATTCAAGATATAAATGAATATGATATTGTAATTACAAAGAAATTTAGGGTTTCAATAGGAGGGGTATTCATTATCCTCTATTCATAAGGCGTCTGACTGCTGCTTTAGCTTCTTCACACATTTGTGTTATATCCTGTATGTGCAAGCCCAATATCGTGGTTACCGCTGAAAATGAATGTTCAGGGGCCTTTGTGCTAGATCCCGTTTCTGAAATTTGGCTTATTGAAGTTGTTTTTGATATTGGTTGGTTGCCAAATCTGGCAATATTAATCTCAACATTGGGTTCAAATAGTGTCACTCCTATGATCTATCTCACATTGTGGCTTTGAGTCGCTTGAGAAATTGTACAACTACCCAATTTGGTATTATTTGCGTTTGAGCTTCTGATGCTTTTTACAGTGTAATTTATTTTGATCATTGGGGCGTCAAAATCGGAATTCAAATTATTTTTGCCCACAAATGTATAAAAGGGGTCAGTTTTCATATCAATTTTGGGTGGCAGCGGCATCCTCATTTTGTAAATTTTTTAATTTGGTGGGGTAAAAATTAATTTTCATGACACACTGTTAAAGAAAAAAACAACTAGCTCATCCATGTCTATAAAAGGCTCCTTTTGCCACCATCTGCGATGGCCTGATCACCAGTACTGCCACCAGCTTGGGGTTATTATTTGTACCATTTCTACTGGTCAAGGTATGACCATAAGCACCACTCATGAGCTCATCCATTACAGATCAGTTGAATGAAATAGGATTACCTGATGATCCAGATCCCGCAATCCTTGTAGTATTATATTGAGACAACATGACGGGGATCTCAGAAGAACAGAAGGACCATGTCCTTACATTATTTGAATGATATTACAGATTTTCTATGCAAGATGAATGTGATCTTGGTTGCATTAAAGTTTAGTTCAATAGCTCGACATCAGAGATCAACTGCTAATTCTTTTGTGACTAATTTGACATTCATGAAAAAGTTCTTTAGTATCTGCTTATGAAGTTACAAGCTGCTCAAACATGAGTTAATAGTCCCATCATCAAGATCCCAGGGAGAGTCCATTTTAATTGTGAAAAAGAAAGACTGATTCAACTGGGTTGGCATAGATTACCATCAAGTAAATAAAAATAATGAAAACGACCATTCTCACTTCTGTGGATTGATGATGCTCTTGATCACTTAGGAGGGGCTCAATTCTTTTCATCAATGGATATCATATATGTTACTGTTAAAATTGACCTACCTAGAGAGGATCAAGAAAAAATGTGATTATTACTTGCAATGGACTATATCAGCTGACGCAAGTCCCCTAGTGTCTTTATAATGCACCAGCGACATTCTAAAGAGAAATGGTGTCATACTAGGAGATCTGTAGTTGTCATGCATTTTATCTACTTAGATAATATTAATGTTTTTGGCTGCGCCTTTACAGGCCATCTTGGATACTTAGAAGAATGTTTTGAGAAATTAGCTGCAGAAAGTCCTAAAATAAACACTCAGAAATGTCAATTCTTCAATTATGAGATCAAATATATAAGGTTTATTGTCAACTACAATCAGAACACCCTCAAAAACAGAAGGTTGAGGTGATTTTTCAAGTCCCAAACTGAAGAGCATTTGCAATGTGCAGCTATTTTTGGGTTTGGTCAGCTATTATCGCTGATTTATCAAAACTTTGCTTCTATTGCTGAAACGCTTTTTCAGTTGCTAAAGATCCTAAGAAAGGGTTGGATGAATAAGGAAGCCCTGGACTCTTTTGACACTCTTAGAGTAACCTGATGATAGAACTGATATTGTAATATCCAAATTTAAACCACCTTTTTATCATTTAAACTGATACATCAAAGATGGTAATTGGTGCCAAGTTAAGTCAATTAGACGAATAAATCAATGAACGCCCAATGGTGTATGCGATTTATACCCTGAGTAAGCAGGCGCAAAGCTATACCTTTATGAGAGGGAATGCCTTGCAGTAATATACGCCTGTAAGCAGTTCAGAGTATATATTAATGGAGTACATTTTACTGTGATGGCCAACCATTCAACACTAAGATGGATGCATATTTAAAAGAGCCTGAAAGTTAGTTGACCCAATGAACTCTAAAGTTAAAATTGTATGATTTAGATATCATACATCAAGTGGGGACCATGAATCAAATACCGTTAGATTGGTGCAATTACCCTCCATTTTAATGTTGCAAGGTGAAGCGGATGCATTATATGAGATGATGTTAGTGGAGATATTGGGGACCAGCTACTTGAGATCCAGCAAACAACAATAACCAAAGTTTGGAATACACAAAGGTCATCAAGGGCCAGTTTTTAAAATTGTCAAGGAAAAATCCCTAGTGTATCTGCAGCATCTGAGTGCACTGTGATTATTACCGTAGCTCATAGTGACCGACCATGTGGGCCTATGGAAAATTCTGGAGCAGTTTCAATGGGAGTATAGCTGAGGATCTCCTAATTTTGACATCGTGGAACATCTCAGTTGCTGTGCAATGTGTCAGTAATACAAGCCTTTAAGAAAGCCACTATCCTTAGCTAGTGTAGCCTAAGTTTGCGTGTCATATTATATTCATTGATGTAGTAGGGCTGTTGACCCTGAGTATTGAGAAAAGACAATATGGCATCATAGCATTTGATCATCTAGCTCTCTGAGTAAAGACATGCACTATTGCTAAAGTAGATGCCAACAGTACTACTAAGTTCATAATGGAGTAGATAATTTATTGCATGGATGCCCTCAGGTTAATTTAATGGATAACACAGCAACTTTATCATGCATATCATTTTTAAAATTAAATAAGTTAATGGTTATACAAGGAGTACTGATGACGCCCTACTATCCAGAGACCAATGGGATGGTTAAAAGAGTAAATGGTACCTGGCTGCTACCTTGAAGAAACTTGTCACTGGGAAACCTTTTAGATGGGTAACTTATTTGTCAGCGGTAATTTTTGCCTATAAATTAAGTTATAAAATCTCAATGGGGGAAATCCCCTTTTGAAATGCTTTATAGGCTTCAGGTTATGTGCCCCAATATAATATTCCACACTTGACTTGTGTCTGACAATGAAGTCTCTCCAATATTTAAAAAACTTGTTAGAAGTCCTGATATGGTACCAGTCCTATACATATGTCCTACTCTCAAGTGGGAGCTTAATTCAAAAGAATATGAAGATACCAAATGGCTGGCTCTTTTAACCTTTGAAATTGACAATCTAGTATAAGTTATTGTGACACCCATGGCTTTAAACGCTGAAACAAGTTTTCAACTATGGATTGGTCCCTTCAAGGTCATTGATAGGTCAGCATTGGATGCCAACATGATTAAAGACCTTCTTAATTGACATATTGTGAATAAAGTGCATGTTAAGTTCTTGAGAGCATGCAAATATCTAGCTACTTGTCAGGATCATTTTGTTACTTTTATATACATAATTCTAACAATCCCTGGTTGGTTTTTCAATGTTTTCGGGGATGACTTGAAAACCATTAAGTTCCTCAGCAACTATTGCTGATCAATTTTTTGATGCTCTGTTATATTTTCTTAACTAATGCCGCTGGTAATTCTAACTTTTTATGTTTCAGCAACGTACAATGCCATTGGGTATCTGCCACCTCTAGGATAAAAGAGTTTGGGTGAAGTTATTTGCATCAGAAGACATGTTAGAGGAAGATAATCTGGTTAAGTGAGGGGATGTGGTGGAAATTTAACTAGATTATGCTTTTTCATTGTGTTCCAATACCAGTGAGTTATTCTGGTATAATCTCTGACATATTTTATTAGTGTTGATGACTTTTAGTTTTTGTGGAGGAAGCTCTAGAGTAGCATTCAATCATTTGGAGATGTCAATGATTTTTAGGCTCCGAAGGAGGGAGCTCCAAATTAGCAATTATGATTAATTCAATGTTAAGACTTCCTTGAGTTATAAGGGATAATCCCTGATAGCTAGTTTAATTTACAACTCAAGGGTATGTTCGCCTATCCTGAAACCAAGTCAATGTAAGCTTTAGCCAATAGCATGCTAAAGCTGCAGCTCAATGATTTAAAGATATTCTACAGAGACTGATGCTAATGGTTTTAATAGGAGAATATCCGGTTTTAGGTCACTATATATATATGAAGTTTCTTCTAACAAATTTATATTGTTCTTGGTTGTATTATTTTACTAATTAGTTTTGTAAATTAGGACAGAAGTGCTTAAATACTATAGTGAACAAAGGTCAAGTTTAGCTGAACCTTTAAAGGCTCATATTTGTGCTTCATGTTGTTATACAGGAAGTTGTATTAGTCAATGAATAAACCCTCACAAACCTTTAAAGTGACCACTTTACAATATTCCCCATAATCCTCTCTAACCCTGACCAATCATTCTGGGCTCACATTAAAAACGGCCACACCCTTTGCTCCTTCTGCTTTAGTCTTGATATTAAAAGTACAAGTGCCCCTCTTTTGCCACTGCAGTAGCTTCCACTGCTTCTCCTTCCAGCTTAGTCCCCACCACTAATATGGCAGAATTTTTTGATGGAGCTCAATCATACCCTCTCCCTCAAACACTTCAGGTGCAGCTCCTGATGCAACTGCCAATCAGAATTAAACTTAAAATACTAACCAGGAGTAAGTTGCTTCTCAGGCCTCTGTCAAATTACCGTAGTTTGTAGTTTGAGGGCCAAACGCTCCAGCCCAGCCAACCAGCTCCTGTTGCTGGTCTGAATTTGCAATCTCAAACCCCTTTGAGTATCTTGAATGGTTCACCAAAGATACCGGTGAACCTTTTGCAAATAATTTAAATCTTGGTAGGCTGTATTTTTCCATCCTACCAAGTTTTAAGGTCAGCACAGCTTCCACCCTTGTAAAGCTTACCAATTTTTATAATAATTATCAGCTCGCTGTTGAAGTGGTCACTGCCCCACCAATGCTTCCCTCCACCAATCACTCTATGAGGACATAGAGCTTCTTTCCAATGGTATTCCATGCATAACCACTTGGTTGTCTTTTTTGAGAAAACCTCTAATTGAAATGAATTCCTTTCATTGATTCATATAAATTGAGACAATAGGAATGATGGTAGCATACTGAAAGTTTGAATCAATTACACCATGGTATAGATTACTTTAATTATAATATGTTGGGATAGGGCACAATCCAACATGAATAGCACAGGAATTGCCTAGTTTTTGCACCAAATCTATTTTATAATTTTTAGCTCGTTAGTCAGGTTTGTATTCTGGTGGATCTTATTCCAACTCTCCAAAGTTAGAATTCTATCCTATTTTTAGTTGCTCCATCCTGGTTCCCACCCTTTGTGGGCTCCCTCACCAGATAGCCCAATCTCAAATAAATTACAATTTTAGCATACTATTTATTTTAAGTTATAAAGCATTCAGCTGGGTTAGTTTATACTCCAGGTTGGCCAAAAATCCATTCATAATAACATGGACATTAATCTACCACCAACCAGGTGCTGTAAGTTGCGAGCTCCTGGCCTCAGAAGGTGAGAGGTCATTTTATGGTATTGCTAAGCCTGCAAATCTCGCCGCAAATTGACCTGGTTGTGGTCACTAGTGGAGATGCCTATAAGTGCACAACGCATATAGGTGTATCCCTGGGTCCAAACAGGTGGCTAGAGGCAGCAGAGTATTTGCCACCACATTGAGCCTCTACTTAGAAAAGGCTATTTTCCCAAGTCGCTGATAGGCCCTTATGTTGAGTGCTGGTCAATTAACCTGAATTTGATGGCTGATGCCCCAATATCAACCTATTCTGCCGTTTGATTGAGGCAACTCTCTTTCAGCATAAAGATATATATATTGGGATGGCAAACAAGGTCTTGGAGACCTCTTGTTACAAATCCTAGGAAAAATTGAGGGAGCTTGCATTCACCACAGCCACTCATGCGCTGACTTTACAAAGTTGGCATTATTCAACCCCACCACTCTAAACCAGACACGCCCTAGGATTTTTACTGTTTTCTGGAAGTAATTTAACAAGTCAAGTTTCAGCTAGTCTGTATTTTAAAACAATGCATACTGCATGCCTCCTATACAATATTAACCAGATCTTTTACTACCATCTGCAATGACCCAACGCCCACATTATCCACTCTCACCCATACCCTCAGGTCCGTGTTAGGTGGATTATACATCAGCCTCTCCTTCCCCATCTGATATGGATACTTAGGCTTTCCATATGTTGGATTTTGGATTGTTAAATCTTGCTTGGTCCTTAATCCCCTAAATCCAACAATAGGGGTTTGATACCATAAGAATAATAAATTATCTAAACCAAAAAACTTTCTAAATATGGGTTTTTAGAGTTTATTGGTTCCGTGTGGGGGTAAATATAGTCAATCCCCTTTAAAATCTGACTGATCAGTATTTAAACTGTTTTAAGGGTCAAGGGAACTCAAGGATAAGTTCAGAATAGCTTATATGCATTCCAAATTAGGGAATATGGTATATGCTCCTATCAGGTCTTGGTAATTGGAGTTATTTTTGGCAAAATGATGTTTGGGATGGGATCTTGGGGAAGAATGTACCCATGCAGTAGTGTCTTGATGTATTCCAACCAATCACCACTTGATAAAATACTTTCACCTTGGAGGACCTCTGCCACGCCTATAAAAGGTGGTGGGCCCCGCATAGGTGTTTGGAAGGACTTGATTGTGGTTGGGGACATGCCTTCCAATGGTCTCCCCACGGTCTGTTGCAAGGTTGGAGTAATCTGACTGCTCAATCTTACAATAAGTGCCCATGCAGGTTTCAAAATGGTGTTACCACAATTAATGGGTTTCCACTGAGAACTGGTCAGGGTCTTTTGGCCGATATCCTTGTTAGCATCATTTTCAATATAATTAAAATCACTCTTAATGACGTCAAAGAAATTGCAAATGGTTGACATTTCCCCTTTTTCGCTGAATTTTCCCTAAAACAAACTTATTTTTCAGCTGAGGGCAAATGTCTGACACAATAGCAGTGCTGTTTTTGAAGTTTTTTATATCACTTTTGGTTATATAGTACTTCCACAGATGGAAATGCGTGGGATACCCCACTTAGGTTGGGTCTCATTAGTACTAGAATATATCCCAATAATATTGGCCCAATAGTTAAATCTCATCCTAACTATAAGGTTACAGCTGTCAAAGTAGTGGGTTACTCAAATCCCAACCTTAAGAAGTCCAGGTATGATCAACTGGCACTATGATACCAATATCCATCTATATCAATAGCTTCTTATAGGCTGCATGTCACCTATTTTAGTTACCCTTCAATTTATAATTTACCCAACTAGTTATAGGCAGGCTTAAAGGAAAGAGAAATTGAGGGTATCTAGTTTGGTTGATCTTTGAGATCATAGCCTTTACAGTCTTTTAAACCCTGACCTGGATTAGAAGTTTATGAAATTTTATAGGATAGGTAAGTTTATAAGATAACTCAATGGAACCTGGCCATTGGCACTAACTTTTGGGTCACTTGAATAAGTTATCAGAGGGGTTTTAAACAAATCATAGGATAAGGTAGAAGGCTGAAACTAGATGAAGGGTTTAAAATAGATAATAATTTATCAGTATTTAACTATATTAAATTAGATAAGATTTGTATAGATATCCAAAAATATTTTATCTAATAATTCAAAAGTTGACATCTACCTAAGATGATATAACTGAATAGATCTCTGTAAACACCTAATAAAAAACCTAAGTTTATAAGTGAAACACAGTATTAACACCTTTACCAGAAAAAGGTCCTGGCACTAGGTTTAATGGGTAACAGGTTGGGTTAGGGAATAACTATCAAGGGTGGTTTAACCAGGAGGAATAAATTTATGTAGAAACCCCACCTTAGCTTATAGTGGCCTATTTAAAGAGGTTTTAGTAGGTGTATGTCATTTTAAAGATGGTTGAAGATTTTTGGCATAAATATGTTAATGGCTGGAGGTACGTTTAAAATCCAGGCAAGTATGAGATCATAGCGTGACAAGATTAAACCATTAAAAATGGCTGCCATTTTGTCCTAAATCATTCATTAAAATCAACTAAATTTAAAATATATTATTGTAGATGGCAATCAGTGATATTTAGCATAAATTGACCAATAAAATTAACTAAATGTAAAATAAATTATTAGATAGCGATAGTAATACCTAACTTGTATTGCTCAATATAATCAACCAATTAATATTATACATATTGAAATGAATATGTCCTACAGCTGGGTGGTATGGATAAAATCCAGGCAAGTATGAGATCATAGTGGTTGAGCTTAAATCTTTAGAAATGACTATCAATTTTGCATAATTTGACCAATAAAATAACCAGATTGATAAAATGAATTATTTTAAATGGCAATCAGTAATTGGCTATAGATTGAATTGTTAAATCAACAATTAATATTAGATATATTGATATGATATATGTCCTATGGCTGGATGGTATGTTCAAAATTCAGGCCAGTATAAGATCATAACCTGATGAACTTAAATTATTATAGGTTTGTATTTTTTTTGCATAGATTAGCCACAAAAAAACTTAATTTAAAATGGATTACTGTAGATAGTGATCAGTAAGTTTAACATAGAATGACCAGTAAAATCAACCAGATCTAAGACGATTTATAGTAGATGGTGATCAGTAAATATACTATAGATTGACCAATTAATTCAACCAAATAAATAAAAGGAGGTAATATTGATAGATTTCTGAAAGGGTACCATGTAACTGAACCATAAAATCAAACAAATATTAAGAACAAAAAAAATCAATCAGATACCCATTTTATACCTGTAACATTAGACAAAACAAACCAAATAAACAATCATATATATTACATAATATATTAATGTCAATTTATATGCAATCAGTAAGCAGTTTAGTAGGAGAGGTTGAAAAAACCATGATCTATAAAGTTTTAATATATAAGACTAGTAGAATACCCATGCTTCACTATGGTGTTTATAGCTTACCAGATGATTCTAAATTATTTTAGTTTTATACTAGCCAATTACCCATGCTTTGCTACAGTGTCTATAAAATTTCAGATATTCAAATTAATTTAGATTTTATATTATAGATAAACAAAACCGCTCAGCCAAATCTAATTGCTCATTAGAATCAACCAAAAACCACCAACCACTGAGGTAAACCTAATTGAACTTATCAAAACAACCAATACCTAATCACCCCTCAAATCTAAACTGTGTCCTATCGATAAAAACAAAAGCCATCAACTACTCAGCCAAACAAAATAAACCTAAAGAATCTCTCAAATAACTCCAAACTGCTACCCAAAACATCTCTTTATACTTAAAATCATTGAGTATGTAACATTTTCTCTCTCATGCCACTCACTTTTGAATTTTCAAATTTTGAATCAGTTGGATCAGCTGAAATTGTTGTTTAAAAATTTGAATTTATTTCAAATGTTGAGTTGCCAGAAGCCAACATCCAAGTTGCCTGCTTCAGCGCCAGCCATTGTTTCCTCCAGGGGAAGTGGGCCAGCACTGTCAAGCATTTTTCTCTTGGCACCCAAGCATTCATGGATAGGGTCTGGCCCTCCCACTTTGGTGGGGAGATCTATCCCACCAAAGGACCTCGCCACCCACTTTGCACGCTTACAGGTGGTGCCGCAAAGCCCCCTGGTGCTCCCTCAGAGCAACATATGCTTCAGCCTTCACATCAAATATGGTGCATTGTTTCCTTATTATGATAAGGAAATTATTGAGGAGGTGCTAGTGGTGATGAAGCCTGCGGGATTCATCATTTTTTGCCCCTATAAGGGTTATTTTGATCTCAGCTTTACCAGCAAAGCTGACTCTGCGATGGCAGCCACCATTCCATTGTCTTTTAAAAAAACACCCCTGCTGACCACTTGAACCTGTCTACCCATGGACACCACTCTTGTGGTGCAGTTTGCAGGTTTGCCCACCCATCTACCCCCTGAAATTCTCCACCACGAATTGGTGAAAGGGTTGGTTATTTATGTCTTGGACCCTTTTCTTTAGTTTGTGGTCCCTAATGGGGCCAAACATCTTGCCAGCCCTCGTGCATTTGCCATGATTCAGCCTACTGAGCGTGGAATCACTAAGGTGATTCCACCTCATTCATTTATTAAATCAGCCTCCAACCATCATTTCTGGGCCTGCATCAAAGGTTGGCTGGCAGTTTGCTCTTCTTGTTTTGGGTTAGATCACTCAAAACAGAAGTGCCCTGCTCTTATGGAAGTTGGGGTCTTGGCCCCACCTCTTTGGCTGCTGGCAACTTTTTTGCTGCCTCACCCAAAATTTTTCATATGGGGCACAATCCTTCCACCCCCTCCCTCAAAACCTGTGAGGGTAGCTAAAGCAAATTCAGCCAATTGAAAGCCACAAATTTATATTCTGAAACCCAATGTCTCAACTCAACAGAAGCTGAGACCCAAATTTATAGAAAACTAAAAATCTTACCTCACCTCCTGTCCAATTGTCATTGGTTGCAGGGCCAATCATGCCTGACCTCAATCCTTTTGATGTGCTCAATTGGGTTGATGATAACGATTGTCCACATGGGATGGACCCAGTGTTCAAATGGGAGAATTTATAAATTCTTCTTCTGAAATGGTTCCTTGCCATCATTTTAGCCCGAAAAATGCTGTCCCCAATACAAACCACTTTTTGAATTGGCAACTGAAGTAGTGGCTGCCCCTGACAACACTCTGTTGCAGCGTAGTATTCAATCTACGTTTGTCCCTTTGAAAAATGGTTTCCCTGGGCCAAAATTCCCTGATAATTTTACTTTTGCTGCCAAACAAGAGTTCATTGTGATGGGTCATACAGGCCATTTAATCATCTATCTAAGCTGCTCAAACATTTGGCTTAAACACTGGTAAAATTATCTGAAGAAAAAACTGATTTTTCCCACCTGCCAAGTTTTTTCCTGCGTGTGGAGAATAACTTGACTGATTATATTGACGCTTTAAATACTGCAGATATTATTAATGAGTCCAATATAACTATCTTCAATCTTCAACCACATGCAGGTGATGCGCCAACTCCATTTCTGTCTGCTCTGGTACAATCCCTTAAACACCCAATTTGCCCCCCCTTCCCCCTCAATTATGCTAGGCTAGGGGAACCAAGTCTAGCATACTAGAGGTATATCAGGTTTTTTAGCAAATTTTGCTCCATTTTATTCTGCCTTTATTTTTTGTGATGATAAGAAGGGTCCCATGGTCCCCTTATCTTGTATAAATGAGTATGTGTCATATCTTCCAAACTATTAAATCAACTTCTACTTAACTTGCCAAAAGTATTTATTAATTAGGTGAACCAAATTAGGCAGGTTTTTAAATTATATAAACCTAACATCCAGATACCTGTGCTTTGCTACAATATTTAGTTTATCAAATGATAAGCTCACATTATAGCCTATAGGCTTTGCCAGAACTACTCTTGAGCCACTCGGACTAACAGCTTCAATGTTGCCCTCATGGCTGGTGAGCTTATTATCCTAACTACTCAATCTACTTAAACTCTTATACTAATTTTTGTTGAGTTTCATGTGAGCAATTTGGCAAATTATTAGATAATATTCGCCAATTCTCACCCACTCACCCAAATAGATTGAACCTATCATACTCAATAGTTTCAGATTTAATCTTATTTGCCAATTCTCACTCACTCACCCAAATAGATTAAACTTATAGACTCAATTAGCTTCAGGTGAGCAATTTGGTGAATTATTTAATAATATTTGTCAATTCTCACCCACTCACCAAAATAGATTGAACCTATCATACTCGATAGATTTAGATTCAATCTTATTTGCCAATTCTCACTCACTCACCCAAATAGATTAAATCTATCAGACTCGATTAGCTTCAGGTGAGCAATTTGGTGAATTATTCAAAAATTGTCAATTCTCACCCACTTGCCCAGGTATATTGAACCCATCAGGATCAATAATTTTCATATTCAATAAGATTCACCAATTCTCACCAACTCACCTAAATAGATTGACCCTATCCAACTCAAAGGTTTCAGATGTTAGTCAGTCAGTCAGTCAATAGGTATGTCAGTATGTCAGTGAAATTCTTTTATTAAGCAGTGTCAAGAAACTAGAGGATAACCATATAGTACTAAAAAAATTAGAGGATTCTGGTGTATTTCCCAATGGGCGGCAGGTGGTGGAGTATAATTCTCAGGGTTTTCAGTAGCATTGATTCAGCAGTCATTATCAGTCATCCTGGGTGTTTATGAATTAAAATGCCCATGGAAAAATATTTCTTAAAACTAGAAGATAAGAAACACAACAGGAAAATAAACTTTAGAATCTGATGGTTTAATGTGATAAGGACTGCAGGTATTTATACCTGCTTCTAGGGATATTTCAGTGCCTAGAATATTCTAGGATAATTAAGTGAGATCAGGAAAAAAATGAATATTTCATGAACATGGAATTATTATTCAAGTAGACTAGAATGGAATTATTAATCCGTTTGACACTAACCCTATTCTCTTTTATACTGGTAAAGTTTAAGATGGTTGCCATTGATGGTTGACTGATATGACACTCTATTAAGGGTTTCTAGGTTGTAGTTTTTCATAGGGTAGTACTTTGGTAACTCCAAAAGGCCCTTTGATTATGGGTGAGTTTTCTTGGAGCAGGAGTATATAAGTTCATTTCAATACAGAAGGACTAGATCTCCTAATGTGAAAACCCAGAGGGTCTTGAGGTGGTTGTTATAGTTGGTCTTCATTCAATGGGCATGATCTTGTACCAGTTTCTCTATGTTAGACCAGTTTAAGTGGTAGGTTGATGTAAAATAGTTGCTGATTTGCTTGGATAATGGTTTAGTCTGGAATTTTATTCCAAACAGTAGTTCATATGGTGTACATTTGGTAGTACTATGGATTTTGGTTCAGTATGCCCAAAGAATGGTGGGTAAGCATTTAAGCCATTTATCAGAGTTGTCTGTGGTGCTCCATTCCAGGGCATGCATCAGTGTTTGATTCATCCGTTCCATTAGTCCATTACACTGAGGGTTGTATGCTGTTGTCATGGAGTGATGGGTGCTTATCTGGGCTAACATTTCCTCAATTAATTTATTATTGAAATGTGATCCCAGTCAGAATAAGCCAAGGTGGTCCATAGATAGTAAATATCTCTTCATATAGAAACTGGGCTGTAGTAGCTGCATCAGCTCAAATAACCACTTTAGCAATAGGCCAACAGCGAAGTATTCAGTGGCTACTAGAATATACTTTAATCCATTGGTGACAACCCTTAAAGGTCCCATAAAGTTGAAGCCCCAAATCTCAAATAGTCAGGTGTTGCTATAGGGTTCAGGGGTTTCTGGGCACCTGGTGACTTGGCAGAGACTTGGCAGGCATGGCATGTGGATATGTAGTTGCTAACTTTAGTGTAGGCGCTTGGCCATGATTATACAGCGAAGAGTTATAGCCAGGTGGCTTGTACTCCAAAGTGTCTGGCATCGTCATGAGCCTCCTTAATCCACTGCACACGTCAGCTTCTTGGGACCACCTGGACCACTGATCTCTTGGTATATACATATAGGTTCCCTTCAAATGTTAGAAATACCAAACAACATTTTTTAAATGATAGTAGATCCTGATCATCACTTGGTACTTCAAAATCTTCTAAGAACTTACATATTTGCAGGAGCTCATTGTCAAGATCAATCTCCCCCATATGCAAGATTTCTGGTCCCGCAGGATTATTGTGGATTTGTGATAGCCCATCTGCTACTGTGTTAAGCTGTCCAGGGATGTGCACAAATTTTAAATTGAACTCTATTAGCTCATATCTCCAGTGTACCTGGCAACCATTTGGAATGTGATTATTTAGCAGAAAACTTACTGCTGAGTTATCAGTGAACACTGTGACCCACTGGTCCAACATATAGTATCTAAATTTATGAAGAGCAAACACCACAGCTAGAACCTCTTTCTCATATGTTGAGTAGTTGTATTCTTCTGGGGCAAATCTCTTGGAGATGAATTTGACAGGTAGGTACTTTTTTCCTCAAAACTACGTAAGCACAGCCCCAATGGCTGAATCACTGGCATCTGTGAACACCTGAATTTTTCATCTAAGTTGGGGAAGATCAAAATGGGAGCTTGAACTAAGGCATTTATCAAGCTGATAAAACTCTGGTGGGCCGCATCACTGAAGTCCCAATGGGTTCCCTTCTTCTGGTGTTTGTACAATGAAGTGGCTACCTTTCTGAAGTTTAGAATAAAGGCCTGATAGTAGTTGACAGTTCCCAGAAAGCTAAGGAGTTCAGCTGCATTATTTGGGATGGGCCATGTAGAAATGGCTTCCACCTTCAAGAGGTCAATGCGTTTTTCTTCTGGCAAGATGATGTTCCCTAGCAGCTTCAGCTCTCTAGTGCAGAGTATCAGCTTTGACTCATTGATGCCAAGGTTTGCTTCCTTAATCCAATGAAGTATTGCTCCTAGATCCTGCAGGTGTTGATTGAAATTAGTTGAATAGATGGTGATATCATCAAAGTAAACAGTGACACACCAACTTTTTAATCCACGGAATAATTCGTCCATAACCTTTTGGAAGGTTCAGGAGCTCCAGTAAGACCAAAAGGCATTCGGGTCTATTCAAACTGCCCAAATTTGGTGAAAAATGCCTTTTTGGGATAGACTCTTCCTCCATTTCCAGTTTTTAGTATTCAAAGAACAAATCAATATTGTTAAAGTACTGTGCGCCTCCTATGGTATTGAAGATGTCTGTGATCAGTGGCATTGGGTATGCATTTTTCTTTGTTACTCAGTTTAGAGAGATGTAGTCAACGCACAAGCAGAGTTTTTCATTCTTTTTGGGGACAACTACAACAGGAAACGCCCACGGTGATTGAGAGGGGTGAATGAGGCCACTGCTAGACCTTTCTTATTTTGCTTTAACAAATTTTTCTCATGCTTGTAGTAGGTGGTAGGGTCATCTGGTAATAGGTTTAGGATGAATGATGCCACTGGCTAGACCTTTCTTGGTTTCTGCTTCAACAAATTTTTCTCATGCTTATGGAAGGCAGTAGGGTCATCTGGTAATAGGTAAATATCATAAACATCAATCTGGTGTGAACCCAAGGGTGAGAGTGAAATGTTATCACCATTGTGGCAGAAAAGTGTCTCAAACTGTCTGAGTAGTTGCGATAGATCTGCCTTTTGCTGATCCTCCAAGTGGGTTAGGGCATTAATTTTTTTGTTAACTCATCACACCAGTAGATAGGCAGTTGCGCTGGGGTATCTGATGGCCTTTCTGGGTTGAAATATGTAACAGTCAGGGGCTTCATTCCTTTTTCTGTCTGCATAAACTATTGGTCTAATTAATAGTTGACATGTATTCCAAACTTCTTCAGGGTCTGCCAGGAAATCAACAACTGAAAGTGGTTGTGATCAAAGACTACTGCATCAATATAGCGGATTTTGCCAGCTATTTCCACAGGAAGGTCAAAGACTTGACAACAACAAGATTGTTGAGTTCCACCAGCTATCAGAAAGACCATGTCACTTTGAAGGATGTCCTCATATCCAATGTCCCAAAGGAACTTCTTTGTTACAATATTTGCTGAAGAACCTGTATTGAGGAGGATGGGCACTGAGTATCCAAAGAGGGACCCCATGGTGCAGGGTGCTCCTATTTTGGTGAGTAGGGACTCCTGTTTTGGGCCTCCATTTCAAAGCTGGGTTAGACCAATGGCTTGATGAAGGTCTTGCCAGAGTGCCAGGCTGGACTTGCACAGGTCCCCAGAGGGTACTGGGATTATTGTCTTTTCTAAAATCTTGGTAGCTGAAACCTCTTTTGGTAGGTATAACGCTGGGTTAGGAACTGATACCATAGGTTGTTGTGGGACTCAAAATTTTGTGGCAGTTGTTTTCTTCACTACTAGATGGGTTTCCATAGGAACAACTACTGTATTACTTGGGTAGTGTTGGGGCTGCAGTTCTTTCATAGCCTGCTTGGCAAATTCAGGTAATTAGAGAGGTATCATCTTGTTTTCTTCTGGGTTCATCATATTCTTCCATAGGTACTCCATGTGGTTCATTAGATTCTTTCTGCTCTGGGTTCAAAGTGTCATCAATTCTCATTCTTTTAGTTGGGTCATATATATTATGGCTGGCTAATCCTTCTTGCTTCCATTATTCAGCAGCATATATTTCTTCCAGCTAAAATTATCAGTCTTGTTCTGTTTCAGGCTTTGCTGATGAGTACCCAATCTGTCAGAGGAGAGTTGAGGCTGTCCAGGTGGTAGCCCAACATAGGGGTGCTGGTAAGTCATTGTCCCCATCCCATAGTATTCATTTGATAGTGGGGTTGTATAAGAATAGGGATACGGTGAATAGGGTCCCACTGGAACTCCCCCATAAGGCATTGATGGCAGATTAGGGTACTGGTAGGTTATATACTGAGTGATATTTGCCTGCCCAGGTGCTGGAGATGCATCATGATTTCTTCAATTAGCTTTGGCAGGACACCTTCCATCTAAATGAATCACTTTTCACTGCCAGCAGAGGTTTTGGCACTATCTAAAATGATGCCCAGGCTCATCACAATTGTGGCAGCGAAGGTTTTTTGTGGGGGTCATCCTTGTACTTGCATAGTGAGCTATTGTACTTTCTCTGAAAGGGCATTCATCTGTGTGGCAAACTCAGAGGGTGGGCTGATATGTTGGAATTTTGTGGTAGCCTCACCCTCAGGTTCTTCCTCCTCTAGCTCAAGCCTTCTGGTATTTGATTTTATAGGTTGATGGCTGGCTAGACAAGCATATTGGTGGCAGATTTCAATGGCATGGTCAGCACATGAAGGTTGGGAAACCAGGATAGCATTTAGGTATAGTTCATATAAGGCATCAATGAACCATTCCAGTGACTGTTGGTCCATATTGTCACAGCTCAGTTGCTAGACTGGTGCCATTGTCCAAGTAGGTCTTCAAATTTATCCAGGAATTTGTCAAGGTTATCATAATCCTACAAGTGCATGCTCCAGAATTCTCTTTTAGTTTTGTGGTAGATACCTGAAGCTTGGCATGGGTATGCTCCTGCCATTCACCCCAGGTGTCAAATAGGAGGTTGGCACTATGGCACCACTTTGCTATGCCTGTTAGAAGGCTGAGAACCTCATGGAGTCATTGGCAGTAACTCAAATCATAGTCAACACCCCAAGTTATAGGCTTCCAACCATTCATCTATTAAACTATTTTTAAATTTCTCTAGGGTTTGCCTGGTGTAGAGTTTTATTAATATCAGGATAGCAGCGTGGCTCTGTAAGGTATTCACAGGTTCCCTGGAAGGACCACCAATTTGTTAAGAAACTAGAGGATCCTGGTATATTCCCCAATGGGTGGCAGGTGGTGGAGCATAATCCTCAGGGTTTTCAGGAGCATTGATTTGGTGGTTGTCATCAGTCATCCTGGGTATTTATGACTTAAAACACCCAAGGAAGGATATTTCTTAAAACCTGGAAGATAAGAAACACAACAGAAAACAAACTTTAGAATCTGATGGTTTATTGTGATAAGGACTGCAGGTATTTATACCTGCTTTTAGGGATATTTTAGTGCCTAGAATGTCTAGGGGAATTAAGTGAAATCAGGATAAAATGAATATTCCATGAATGTGGAATTATTATTCAAGTGGATTAGAATGAAATTATTAATCTATTTAACAGTAGATATTTGCCAATTCTCACCCACTTGCCCAAACTAGATTGAACCTATCAGACTTGAAGGTTTCAGATGTTAGTACATCAGTCATTCAATGAAATTTTTATTAAGTAGATAATTTAAATGTTTCATGAAGCTTTTTAGATGTTCTTTAATGGAGAACATAAATATACAGAACTTATTCATTTGAGCAATGTGTTATTAAAAACATAATGCTTTTAGATATTTTCTATAATATAATGTTATAAATTTATATATAATTTTTTTAAATGGGCATTATTTAATTACTAACATTAGTCTATTGATTAATATTAATGTGCTTTAACCAAATATAGGATTTCATGTAATTTTTTCATTTTTTGCATAATTTTTTCTTGATTCAGAATTTAAATTTTTTAATTCTGAATTTGGCATTCCTGGGGTGAAAAATTTTAAAAAAATATAACAAGTTTAATGCAGAAAACATTTGTGAAAAACGGAAAAAATATGCAAAAAATGGGAAAAAATATGTGAAATCCTATAGCTTTGTATAACTTATTACTAATGTATGATATTTAATTATTAGATTTTAAAAATCTACTTAAAAACACTGTGATATAATCTATATAGATGCTTCTAAACTATTTGAATAAAAAACACAATAAAAAATTTTCTAATTTTATAAATCTCAAGATTTAAGGTAGATTAAAAAACACTTAAAGATATATTTTATCTACAAAAACATCTTTTTTCATAGATACAAGTATATATAGTTATATTAATACCAAATATTTTATGATATTTATACTTATTACGAAAACAAACCCGTCATACACGCTAACACGTAATGCTTATAAAAATACAAGGATATAGCATTAACTAACATTTGATTAGAACTATAGATCTTCTGCTTTTGTTAAGTAAATTCTATATAAAATATAAGACATCTAAAGAAAATGAATAAAGTTTGATTGTCTTTATACACTAGATCGATACTTTAAGTTAAGGGGCCGGCACTTTATTTTGCAAAATATAAAAGGTAAAGAGGTTTATACAACTCCTTACTCAGATTCTGGTAACCTGTAGGGAGTTTAGCAATTATTATAACATTATATAGAGAGAAAAATAAAGTTACCAGTTTTTGCGAGTAGTTATATGAATTGGCCAGAATAAGAACTTTGTACATTATAGTGACATCTAAGGAAAGCTTCATCACCAAGACTGTAGCAATAATTAACATTCCTATACTCATTTGCTTTATCCTTACGCAGTTTTTATAGAAAGGTAATTATCAGATAAACTAGTTGATGTTTGAAGCAAAGTATACTGGACTTTTTATAGCGAATTTTGTGGCTCTGACAAGGATCTAATTTATAGTAGCAAATCTATCTATCCACGCTATTGATATAAAAAGCCTTTAACCTAGTGCTAAAAAAAGATATAAAAAGCCTTTACCGTCGCCTAACTTATCAATTTAAATATTCTTAGTCTGTCCTACATGAACAAAGTATAGATTAAATTAAGTCTGGTGTAATTAATGATGCACGCTTTCACTGGCATTTCGCTCAAGGATGGGTTATTATTGTCAGTGGCATACTCATGATAAGGTACCATTGAATTGTAACAATGATACGCATAAAGAGGGAAAGTGAAGCTTATAATCGAATAATTATCAATAATATTTATTTATTGAAAAGCATTAAAACTATGCAACTTGGACATTAATTAGCTATTCAGGCACACAGCTCGCCTAATCTATTTTTTTCTAGCTCGTTTCAATTCTAACATCTGTATGTAAAATTATAACTTAAAAAAATAAAAAAGTAAAGAGTTTCCTGCTCATGTAATGAGTAGATATTTTTCGATTTTCTGATATCAATTATTTAATGATAAACGGGCAGTACTGCTATTTCAAGTTTACGATTCATTAAAACATGGTGATCCTTCTAGACTCCCATGTGTTTTAATCCATCCTCAGCTTAAATTGGCTACAAGAAACCTTAATAATAACTAATCCTTTTGCTTATCAGTTGTGCTATTTCCGAGTTAACTGTATAAATCATTGATGGTGTAATAGTACCCAGTATATACTTTATGCTATATAAGATACTAATGTTTTCTGATAGTAAGATATCTAGATTGTACTATATAAAACCTCTAGAATATGTTGCCTTGAAATCCTTATCTAAATAAAAAGTGTTGGTTTTAAATCCAAAACATAAACAAATAAAGTATTTTTGATGATTCCATTTATGCTAGTAATGAAATTTTCTAATATAACCCACGATTGTATAGCTTCAAATCCTTTACAGTTCTAAAACCTTAGTGTTGTAATAGTTTAGTTAATACGCATATTTTCCAAAGTTAGAACTTAGGAAATTTACTGCATCAATGGTCTTGATCACATTAGCACTTATTGGACTTAATAATTATTTGATCTATCAAGATTTATTAAATAAAAATTAATTATATTCAGCAACATTTGTTCAATTTTGGGCTCCTAATACACAGATCAGTAAATCTCTGAGATGCCAGGATTCATTAGGCTCAAAAAAATTAATTAATCTATTAGTTTGTATGGTTTTTGCATAATATTTCAGGAAGAGATACACTCCACTTCTTTTTTTAGCATTAGGTGGTCCCAACTACACTCCACTTCTGTCTTATCTAAGATTACAGGTATCTTTCCTCAAATTAAAACTTTTGCAATACATTTGGTTTTATCTATTCAATAATAAATTTACATGAATACATTTTTTTCTTTTCTGGGGAAAAGTCAGCCCCAAAGCGCCCTCATGGTGTATTGCATACAGTGACAATGATGTCATGGCAGAAAGAACCTGAGCCAAAAAGGACCCATGGGTAACTGGAGCCTTCATATCAAGGCACCCTATTAGGTCAAGTATTTTAAAGCTCAAGGATGTAGCTGCTTGGGTTGTAGAGGCTTGCTAGAAATATAAATATTGTCCTTAGCTTTTGGAATGCATTGTAATTTTTGGGTGGGAGCAGTGCCATTTGAGCACTTTCTGCAAAGTCCACCAGGTGACAGAGGCTGGCGTAATATGGATACTCATTATACATTGACCAGTTGAGGATAATTTATGTGCCATGAATTCAGGTTTATAATTCTTATCCGCTCAGAATCAGTGGAATTGACAGTTTACCTTATTGGTCTTGTTTGCACCACAATTTTCAGTATTTTGTTCAACAATTAACTAATAATTTAGAATGGGATACTATCAATTAGGATTACTAGTTTGTGCCATGTAAGCGTATGTTTAAAAGAAGACTGAGCTTCTAATCTGGGCGATTCAGTACCCATTGAAGCCTTGAAATGTCAGTAGCACAGCTTAGCTAAAAATTTGAAGAGGAACGTTCTAGGGTTCATGCGAGAGAAAATAATAGTTTAATAACATACCAAATGCCCTGATAACAAGCTAGATGTCTAAGTGAGGTCAACCGTGGGTCTTGTGGGGCAAACCCAAGATTTGGGAAAGGCAGGCAGGATGATGAATCCTCCTGGTTTCACTGCTTATGGTCTTTAGATACATAATTTGGGTAGTTGGGATCAAAATTGAGCAGCAAATATCTGTCAGGCATGTTCATATCAATAAATTACATAATTTTAGCCCACTAACCTTCAATTTAAAGCAAGTTAGCCAATTTGTGTTTATGTTGATCTCTGAGGTAAACTAGAGGGGTTTATTGGTTTAAACTTCTGCACAAAGTCAGAAGCAGATGTGGGCCATTGTATCAAATTATCCACATGGTCAGGGATGGGCCACCTGAGTATGGAATTCTGGATGGTCTAGATATGTGGGGGCCTAAGAAGAATGATCATTTAAGTGTCTCTCAAATAAGTATGGAACGCCTAAGGTGAAATAGTGGGAAAGCGTATACTGGTTGGAACATGCCAAATTGGCAGCAGATTGGTGAAGAGAATTATAGTTGTAGGAATGTGTGAAATATGCAACTGATTAGCAGTAGTGGTTGGGGGAGTAAGCAATTACAAACTAAGCTAAGGTGCAGTGAATCAATGAATCTAGGGATTGGAGCACCCACTCAATTATTACTGGCACTATTACACAGATGGCGGCAAGCTTTACTGAAATAATTGTAAAAAATTGTGATATGTATAGAAGGTAGATTGCATAAAAAGAATAATACATAAATGGCAGTTTTATTAAAAAGTAGCTCATTTTTGAGAATTAACCAAAAATAGAACCTGGAAGGATTTGTCACTTATATAAGAGGGAGTATTGAGAAGGGGCCCAGAGCACTGGCCTGGGCCTGAGGACTTCAAAAGTATGCTCTGGCTGGTTGGGATGATGTGAGTGCTAGAGGGTAGGGTAGACTTTTAAAACAATCATATACTTCTTTCTATTTTTTTGATTCTGGGATTATATATTAGTGAGGAGATTGGATCATTATGGTCATTTATGCACAATTCATTTAACATGTCTAAATGAATAAAATTTGAGTTTAGGGTCAACCAATCAGAAAAGAGTTTAGATCAATAGAATTGGAGTTGAAATGGATTGTCTTTACTATGATATCAGTTAAAGAGACCTTGGGACAGATTGAATATTCAAGGGTGTAAATCTACATTCTGGTTTACTATTTAAGGCCTAATATAATATTTTAGACTCATTGGGTTTTGTCCAGGGTTCAAGGCAGTTTTACTGTCAAAATCTGAGGATCGCTTGCTTGATAATTGTTATCCTGCATGTCTATTTGGGCCAAAGTTCTGATGGTTGATCCTCAATAGTGCCTGTGGTTTATGGGATTCAGACCATTTAAAAACTCACTAGGCCTACTAAATTCACCTTGGCTCTTCTGGCCAATTTTAGGCATAATTTTCGCTTCAGGTTTGGGAACTTCTAATGAGGCAGGCTTCAATACAAACTGGTAATTTGATCCTTCCAGTTTGTTGACACTTCTCCAAGGTTGGGATTCAAATACAAATCAGAAAAAGGATAAAATAAATAAGACTTTTATTGTAAGCTATTTATTTAGATAATGGTCATTAGGCCAGACGCCAGTATTTATACCTCTAGGGCATCTCCTGGCCACATTCCAGCACAAAACTTTAACAGCTATTTCGCAACTCATATTGACCTATGACTAAAAATTTTCTTAGGTTCTTTGGTGGAAAAATACTCTCAAAATTGGGAGGATTTCAGGTACAAAGAATGCAATAAAAGCATGCAAAATTGTCCTAAGATCTTCAGGATTTCAGTTTTGTCATACTGCTGATAAAAAGCACCTTCTGTGAAGTTTTGGCCTCAATTGAAGAAAATGATGCACCCCTAATTGGGACGTCAGCAGGCCTCTTCCTCAATAGCACTAAATAACCCATTTCAGGCAGTCCACTTAAGTGCTATCATGCTGAAAACGCATATTGACATACAAATTTCGCCCTCAGGTGGAAATTGATTACGTTTTTTGTTTGTCTGAAGTCCATGGGATTTTCAGATGGTAACTTTGGGACATCCCCAAATTATTTTGTATATGATTGAATTGATTGTTTTCAATAATTGGGACCGATTGCTGAGATTTGATGCATCAAAAATTGGCCACAATATGTGAGCATATTCAGGCTGAGCGCTTGATAAAAACATGATCAAATTGTCATTGAGATAATAGGCCCAAATTGTATAATTGCAATAGGCGTTAGCTCAAG